>JAODAG010019852.1:0-17944 GCA_027574785.1 Orphnurgus asper | reverse complement strand
GTCAAGGAAGTTTGATGTTTCGCTTCGCTGGACTGGCATAAGCTCCATTTGGCAGTTCACTTTTGGAAGAACTTTACACTTGGTTTTATTCATTTTATGTGTCCGTGCACCTGTATTAGTTGTATTTTATTTTGGACGGGAGATTACAGTTCGAGAGCAGTTCTTCGTCGGCGCAGTATTTGAGAGATCCAGACCAAGAATCAAGATCAGACAAGGCTTGAACTCTTTTATTTATTTTTATTTATTTTTATTTATTTTTTTTATTTTTTTATTTCTTTTATTTTTTTTTTATTTCTTTTATTGTTTTATTTATTTATCTTTTATTTATTGTTTGCCATATTATTATGTCATACTACATTGGCCAATAACATGATTAGTTAAGTTAATTTGAATACCCTATGTTATCGTTAGAATTATTTGCCCCATTACGTCCATATTTCAGTATTTATTATTAATAAGTGAATGAAGTCACTTATTATTATTATACAGCAGTGGTTAGCGAGCGGTTTATGCTGTGGAACTGGAGTGAGTTCTAGACCTTACTCGCCGTCATTTTAATATATAGTACATTACTTTTAATCTGTGTCTTTGTGTTTTCTCTGTGTTACATCTTGCCTGCCACCACAACGTTTTTGCTTGACTCAGATTTCTTCCATCAGAAGATCAAATTCTGGACTCCCTGGTCCATTATCTCATTCCTCGGCCCACTTGTCTAAATTTAACCTATGTCCTGTTGCATCTGAAAATAGCTTGTCTATATGCACGGGCTACACATACAAGAACTTTTACCTCTCCAAGATCCATATCTGATGTAGATGTGTAATATCAGGCCAGAAACAAAAACAAACAAAAAACAAATAGATACCACTGTCCGTAAATTGATTGATCGTTTGGACTGTCCAGATAAAACGCAAAGACCTTTAAGCCCAATTACCCAGTTACAATAAACAGCTCAGAGTCAGACCCATGTTTTGAACCTCCCAGATACGGGATTTGAACCTGGACCATATAGTGCAAAGTCAACGAAGACGACCTCGCAATAGACGACTGACGTCTAGCTGCGGAGGACCTCTTCATCAGATAGAAAATTGAGTCAACAAAAAGTCAACAATCGTGCATGTTGCATTTTATGTATGAAATTTCAGAAGACGAACAACGATTATTTTAACGTGGTGTTACTTCAAGAGCATAGCCCATAACTAGTCGCAAGATTTACACATTTCACTGCCGTCTGAATGTGCATAGATAGCTAGATGCATCCTGGCTGAAAATTTCAGTAATCTAACAATTTCATATTCTTTGCTCTCGTTAAACTGGATTGTACTGAGCTACCTCATCATAGCGTGGACTCTCAAGGATAGCTTGGCAAAGAAATAGCTGAACTTAAAATGAGATTACCTCAAATTCAGGAGATATTATACTGGCAAGTAGCAATATGTCTTCCCATAAAGCTTCATTATGCAACTTTGGATATTTGGCCAGAGAAACATTAATGTTGAGATCCAGGTGTATTTCTATGATGGTTTCCTCCAGCTTGACAATAAGCCTGGTACCCCTAGCTTATATATCTTGACCTGGCCAGATTATTTTGGGCTACACTGAAGTGGTTTAATGCTCAGAGAGTCAATAGTAACAACTATCAGTATTAGTAGGTCGACCAGCTCCTCTGATGGCAACGTACCCTTCCACAATTGACCAACAGCACCAAGTGGTAACCTATTGATTAACATTGATACTTGCTTACTTAGGCTGGCCAGTAGTGGCCAGACAGATTTTTACTATGGTACTCACCATTAATTGTTCCTCCATTCATTATGAATTAGCCAGCCCCCTAGCTGTGCACTAAACACTACAACGGAGTTCAATATTCCCTGCATCTGGCTTCATATTGCCTGTGTATAGCAAGAACAACCAGCAGCATAATGCTTTTGACGTCACTAACCGCATAATTCACATGCAGTACTGCTTTGAAATCTCTGAGATGTATTATATCGTTCAAGCAGAAATCTTTCTATAGTACAATAACCTTCTTTACACAACTGTACAAGGGTACTGTCATCTCTTAGTGATACAAGATCCTTTGTGTCCACTTTCTGTATTGGCTAGCTATGTACATGCCGGCCAGGAAAGGTTTGGCTTGAATACACACCACGCTGATGTAGGTGCAGGTCGTACGACACGCACAACAAATTTATCACTTGCCAGCTCTTCCAATGCTTACCAGAATTTTGACAAAAGGCCCTTTCCAGAAGTACACGTATACGAATCCAGACACTGCGGCTCTTTTAACAGCCACACTGGACGATTAAACTTTACGAGGTTGAACAATGTCGTATTTGTCTCATAGTGCATGACACGGTGATATAACTGAATTCTTGAGGGGGGGGGGGGGGATGCACAAGCTAGTTTTGTGTACGACTGCTTAAAATCATCACCAACTAATCAACAATTTACTTTGTGTCTTCCATTCAATTTTCTGCCGTAACAGTACAATTACTAGCCTATGCCATAGGTGCATGTACAGAGGCAAACATTAGGTCAAGTTTGCCAGAAACTTGGCAATTTTTGCCAAAATGCCCAAATTTTGATAAAAGTATGCATTGTCATATTACTGCGAATAAGAAGATGTAAATGCCATGGATTTGTATATGAAAATTTCTTGGAACAAATCACACTTATTACTGTTCTTTGGTGGCAGAGAATTATCAACATTGACGTATAATGTGTGTCACGTACTATATGCGGAGTTCACGTACAGACAGGGTTCATGCCACAAATCGGCGGTCCAACTATTGGTAACTTACGTTTACATAGTTTCAGTTAGAATTACCCCTTTGCCAAATGGCATTTTCATCAAACGAGAAAGGTTAATATTTTACAAATCTTCATTATATTAATCTAAAATCGGTTTGGTGCCTAGCTCCGTTACGTAAGGAATGACTTCCCTACTAAAATAAACGAGAAACAATGAGTCAAAGTTTACATGAAACCCCCGAACCTTACTGCTTTGGGGAGTAACTAGCGATCTAGCTACTTGGTTACACTTACCAACCTCTCACTTAAATGCTCACACCTACCGGTGGAGCATCCCACCGCCTCTGCCCTACATCCCTGACATCTATACCCTGATGATATCATAACTTACAAGCATTCTCAGTGGGGACCCTGCGGTTCTCCTAGATGTACAGAACCGACCGCTAGGAGGAATGCTCGCCTCTTAGCAAAATCTCAAAGAATATAAACTGCACTTCCATGAATTCCTGACGAGGAATCCTAACTTTTACCTAACTTTTACCTAACTTTTACCAGGAATCTCTCCTGGAAGAGAGAGGAGATCCGATGGGAACGGAATACTCCAGTGCTGCGCCACCTTGCAACTGCAAAAACAAACAAAACCCATAGGGTTCTTTTAACATAGTGAAACACCACTGAAAGCTGAAGAAATGGTAGTGGCCATCCAGAGCCTGACGATACCCATTATAGATGGGTAATTTTATAATTATAGCTACTAAAACCCCAAACAAGCTTTGGAAATTTTACAATGTCCTACTTACCAATCAATCTCTTACTAATTGCTTAGAGTAGCACCTCTCAAAGAAAAGTGGGGTGGAGCACATGGAGTACGTGGTGACCTCATTAGGGTCGCCTTAGCCAAAACGATCAGACAACAGTGTGTCTGACAGTTAGCAGGAGACCATGCCTTACAGAAAATACGAAAACCTCTCGAGGAATTGACGCATCAAGCCTCGTGAGAGCTTGGAAAGCCATCGAAGCTGGCTGTCTAAGAAGAATGAAAAGCAATCAGAAGCTAGGGGAGCAATGTATACCCTGTATACATGTACACCCTCGTGGTTTTTCTTTCTTGAACTCGACCTGGCGGCAAGATCGTGGGCTTGGAGGTTAACTTCGGCACTGACGTTGGCCCTGGAGGGGTTTGATGACAGATGAGACCCGGGCCTTCTCCAGTGTGGAGACCTAGATCCCCTTCCCTGGGTCAACTTCTGCTCCTCCTCGGGTCCTGTTATACGGGATGGGTTATGGTCCGTTCGCTCGAGTGACTCTGAAGGCAACTATAGCAACAGAAGGCGTAACACACTCGAAGTTATCCGATTCCCAGGTCAGCCTAGAGAGAGAGCCCGTCTCCATACCTAATGGGACCGTACCTATTCGGTGACGGCTCCCGCGATAAGAAGCAGCGAGACATTAAGACGAGTGCGGGAACAGGTGCGTTCGCGTTCCGTAGCGGTTTCCCTTCACATCGCCAGGATAGGAGGAACCAACGAATGACAAAAAAAAGAAGCTGTCATCCCTCGTCCAAAGTGCACGTTTTACTGTACCTGTAATGCCGGCAGCTTCATATACTGTATATGCTCAATATATTTGCAATCAGCGGACAAGTACTAAAAACGGCCACAAATGTGCAGGATTACTCGGACAGACCGTATACTAACTACTATATTATTGATTTTGTGACATGTAAGCTGTCGAGGTACTGTATTATCTTAGCACCAGGGGCGACACGCACTGGTTACAGAGAGACACCTCATTTGTCAGTTCACATGAGCACTGTGTAGCTGATAATACATAGTACACTTTGTATACATGATTATTCATATATGTTAATAATATGTTAATAATATGTTAATTCATACTTGTCCAATCACCTGCAAGGATTGTACACATTTATTAGAAGCTAATAAACCAATAACCAATAAAACGAAGCTCTTGTAACAAGAACCTGTAGTACTATCGTTTTATTCTTTCAATTATGCTTATTGTAAGATTTTAAGCTTTTATTTCCTACTAGCTCGTAGCTCTGGTAACCAATAAATGGAAGAAAAGAGGTTACAATAACAATGACGACTACATCTGGGAGACTCAAAAATAATAATAATGATAACTGAATAAATACTGCAACAGAACGAAAATGCACAATGGCCTGTGCAGGGTGATTCTTATACAGCCTAAGCTTCAAAGAACTCCTGTTTTGTGACAATTACTTTACAGATGCATTAACCTGGCAATCTGACAAATATTTACAAACACATTATCGAGCATATATATTCGTCGATTCATACGGAAATTTGGCTCGATATATCCTCATAAGTTTACATTACTGTTAAGTCGTTTCATATGACAAAAATGCAATCTACTGTCAGACTGTACAATACATGTATGCATTACTCAGATCGCTTCTATATGAACACCCGCATCAACAGTGACAAGAACTTGAAGTACAACAAACAAATGTTCTGGATAACCTACCGAGGGGACTTTACGTTAAATGTACTAGATATCTTATCGAGGGGACTTTATGTTAAATGTACTGGATAACTTATCTAGGGGACTTTATGTTAAATGTACTGGATAACTTATCTAGGGGACTTAAGTGCTAAATGTACTGGATAACCTATCTAGGGGACTTTATGTTAAATGTACTGGATAATTTATCTAGGAGACTTAATGTTAAATGTACTGTCTAACCTATCTAGAGGACTTAATGTTAAATGTACTGTATAACCTATCTAGGGGACTTTATGTTAAATGTACTGGATATCCTATCTAGGGGACTTAATGTTAAATGTACTGTCTAACCTATCTAGGGGACTTTATGTTAAATGTACTGGATACCTTATCTCGGGGACTTTATGTTAAATGTACTGGATAACCTATCTAGGGGACTTTATGTTAAATGTACTGGGTATCTTATCTAGGGGACTTTATAATGGACTGGATATCTTATCTAGGGGACTTGAAGTGTTAAATGTAAAATGTTAAATGTGCTGTCTGACCTATCTAGGGAACTTGAGTGTTAAATGTACTGGATTACCTACCGAGGGGACTTAATGTTAAATGTACTGGATAACCTTTCTAGGGAACTTTATGTCAAATGTACTGTCTAACCTATCTAGGGGACTTAATGTTAAATGTACTGTATAACTTATCTAGGGGACTTTATGTTAAATGTACTGGATAACTTATCTAGGGGACTTTATGTTAAATGTACTGGATAATTTATCTAGGGGACTTTATGTTAAATGTACTGGATAACTTATCTAGGGGACTTAATGTTAAATGTACTGTATAACCTATCCAGGGAATTTTATGCTAAATGTACTGTATAACTTATCTCGGGGACTTTATGTTAAATGTACTGGATAACTTATCTAGGGGACTTTATGTTAAATGTACTGGATACCTTATCTAGGGGACTTAATGCTAAATGTACTGTATAACCATCTAGGGGATTTTATGTTAAATGTACTGTATATCATATCTCGGAGACTTTATGTTAAATGTACTGGATAACCTATCTAGGGGACTTTATGTTAAATGTACTGGATATCTTATCGAGGGGACTTTATGTTAAATGTACTGGATATCTTATCTAGAGGACTTTATGTTAAATGTACTAGATAAACTATCGAGGGGGCTTAATATTAAATGTACTGAATTAACTTATCTAGGGGACTTTATGTTAAATGTACCAGTTGGATAACTTACCTAGGGGACTTAATGTTAAATGTACTGGATAACAACCTAGGGGACTTTATGTAAATGTACTGGATAACCTATCTAGGGGACTTAACGTTAAGTTATACTACTTTAGAATGAGACATTATGTAAGTTGGTATGAATGATGTTTTGGTTTAGACAAATTGGTCAAGGATAGTGAGTCTACGTTGCAGGGAGAGAGAAGAGAGAAAGGTACTTCGCAAAAAAGCCAGTGTAGTGAACGGGGGCAGTGGTGTAATAGTTTACTGTTGCGAGACAGGGACAGGGTCGCAAAATTTAAGGACCGGGTGTTGCCATGTGGTTGCGTTAATGTGGTAAAGTTGGGAGTAGGTTTAGGATGGGTTTGAGCTGCAATTAACATCGTCAGATTGACACCTTTTTCACCTCCGGGATGATGATCTACGAGGAGCACAGAGGCTGGACTCTGAGTGTCGTCACTTACATTAATGAGCAGGTCTTCTCTCTGAAAGACTGTTCGGTTGCTGTTTTAATAGGCGACAGACTTAGGGGTTAGTGTAACCGAGCTGTAGTTTCTAATATCCTTGTAAACCGGTTTATTTAAAATACCGGACTGATATTACATTGCGGGGTGGAAGTGACCAGAGTTATCCATTTTTAGGGATATTATGAACAGGTCGTGAAACATAGCAGGGTTATTAATAACATTAATGTAGATTGAGTTTGTGTATTTGGTTTTGTATGAAACAAATATACGGAGTTTTACGGTCTTTGTCAAGGCACAGGTCATTACAGATGAAACACGTACAGCATAAACAAGTTACAATTAATATGCCTTGCACGTTAGGCCATATTCAAACTGTGTGTAGATATAATGGTTTGGCTGTTTCATATTACAGTGCACCGAGATACCTAGAGACTAACACTGGCTCATCTGACGACATTTAACGCAAGGCTTATGACACCCACGAAGAGGCTACGAGATGGCATTGGAATATTTTGTTGGAATATTTTGTTTTGAACAATTTTGAATACACTATAGAACCCGAACGTCCTGATCCGAAAGACTATGTAAAAAAAAAATAATAACAATAACAATAATAATAATTTCAGACTTTATCATGGAATGTAAAACAGAAGATTTTAAAACTAAATTATAATACATTTATTTTATGCTTAGGTTGCAGGGATATAATTGTATACTTCATAAAATGAAATACATTCCTACTTCATTTTCTATTTTTAGTCCATGGTGAATTTGGCTAGGGTAAATTTGCATGAAATATGGGATATATGCAGAATTTAGAAGGCTATCTAGGTATTCTGAAATATATTGGCTAACCTACATATACGTTGGGGTCATTTATTGTAAATGCTTTGGAAAACCTGTAGGTCTTTATCTTAAATACATTGAACAACGATTGCACAATCTAGGAATCCTTATCTTGAACGCATTGGACTATAACCTCGGTTAAGGTTTTAAATCTTAAATCTAACACCGAGCAGCATTTTTGGTACCAAAACTCCCACCTCGTTACCTGGCGAGAACATTAATCAGACGCATCTTAACACTCTGGTGCGGAATTCAATGCTGGTTACTCCAATCTCTTAGGCAGATATGCTGCCAAGGTGGTGACGACGTCATCAAAAACTATGGTACAGACACGGTTTGAGCTATGAAATAAATGGATGCTACAGGGAAGCTCTCTATGGTACCACTCGTGCACGGTGGCTGGCTGGGTGTTATAAAAGAGTTAATTAACAGAGCACGATTAACCCTTCACTACCGAGCGGCCTATTAACGACCGAGCGGCCTTCTTGATACCAAAGATTTGTCCTGGTAAGTTCGATTACACCTCAATGCTACGCTATGAACGGATACGCAGCCTGAGAGAATAGTACCCAACGGTTAAATAAGTAGAACCCTGCCAAGAAAAACGATCGAGAGGCTCGATTGTGAATTTGGAATAACAAGGAAAACCAAACGTGCTCATTTTAAAGGATACTTTTGTACTTAAAATACACAGAAAAAAAGGTTGTGACTTAGTGTGTTTAAAAGTTTAAACTCAGTTCTAGGTTATAATGACTCTTGAGCAGCACTTTTATACTGTCCAGTGAGCGTTAACAATGTACCAAATGGGCAATTTTTAATGAATTACCCCAACTCCAACGTTATCACTCTGGGAACAATTATTCTCGATATGCATGGCAGCAGGCATAATAAAAACTACAGTACCATATAAACGCTACTGTATCGGTACTGGCTAGCAATATTGAAATGACCTATACAAAGGAAAAATGAATCATACTGTAGCTGTTTAACAGCGATAAGACCTCATAACGTTCTGCAAATGAAAGTGCTCTTTTTATCTCGGAGCAGTAAATCAATCTTTCTTTTTTTTTCAGACAGATCACCAACAAAAGGTCTGCCAAGAGAATAAAAAAAAATGAAAAAAGAATAAAAGCTCGAGTACTTCAAGAAAATTTTGTACTTAAATCGACTCTAAATGGAAACTACCAGATTAGACGAGGAAATGAAAATACATCGACGCATGACTGTCGATGCAGTATTTTGTACAGCAGGCTGGGATACGGAAAAAGATGCCAACCACAGGGATGATATGACGGTCTTGGACATCGGTCGAGAGAAATTGGCACTCGCTGTAATGGATGTTATATGATGCTCCTCTACGTATGGCGTAACCATTGGGTTTAAACTATGTCTGTCTGCCTCCTTTGCAGTGACTGTAACAAACTACAAACAGTATCGTTTTGGTCCAGTTCTTTCTTGCAAGTCTCGGGTCGAC
This sequence comes from Orphnurgus asper, assembly GCA_027574785.1. Classification (NCBI taxonomy): domain Eukaryota; kingdom Metazoa; phylum Echinodermata; class Holothuroidea; order Elasipodida; family Deimatidae; genus Orphnurgus; species Orphnurgus asper. The sequence goes on along the minus strand of JAODAG010019852.1, from coordinate 8,663 downwards.
GACATGGCGTACAGAACCACCGATTTCACAAGCGACAAACTCGTTCACATTAAACCACCAGCCCCCTGCACAACTATTTGAAAGGAACAAATCGTTTCGAACCGATTATTGAGGGGACGCCAGGACGCGGTAGTTTTGTGAGCCTTTAGCCACCATAAAACTAGCGCAGAGCACTTTGTTCAATCCCCCCCCCCCCCCGTCTGAAACATCGAATTCCGCCACTTCCCCAAATCTGGGCGTACGTAGTGCATTCGGCTTCTTCGGCGACAATGTACGTGAATAGTTTGTCCTTCCCCTGACATTTGTTCTGCGATACACCCAGTCTGGAAAGGTTTACTGGGGACCACAAACTTGAGGGTTACAGCAACAGTACTTTGCTTTCCTTGTACATAAATCCTAATAACAGCCTAATAGTAGCAGGTAATCAACCCTGACCTCCCCCCCCCCCCTAAAAAGGGTATTAATCCAGTGAAAATAAAACTGTAAGCTTAATACTGAATAATACTGGTAAATACCAGTGTTAAATCTGTTATACCTTGAGAGATGCTGTGATTTACTGACAAGTATATAGTACATGTATGACATATTGTACAAAATGTTAACACTTCACTGATCTAGCTGACCAAGAAAATGCAGGTACTGATGAAACAATTGCTGGTTGGATGCCACCAGCCCATAAAACAATGAGCAGAACTCTGGAATTTTGCCAAGTTGTTGGAAATATTGATTTCGGTCAAGATAAGGGTACGATGATTACTGTGCATGAAATTAGTAAGTTTGACGCTGGCGTATACTACCATGCTGGGAAGACTGCGGACTGTGTGAAGTAGGTCATGTTCCCTACATACTTCACCACTGGCCAGGGATAATGGTTAGGTTTAAAGGGGATACTGCCGGTAACCTCCTTCACCAGGAATCCACCCTGATCTACACGGACATGTAAAATTGATTAGGGCAAAAACAGACTCTTCCATGTTCATTGATCTACTGTTCACCTTCGTGTTACTGATCATACAGTAGGAAAGGGCCGATTGAACATATACACTATCCACTGTTCACTCATCATCAACAACAAACAAACTATAGATTTCATCTCATAACCATAGATAATGTACTATATGAGACAACAACAGACAAACTATAGATTTTATCTCATAACCAGAGATAATGTAACTATATGAGACAACAACAGACAAACTATAGATTTCACTCATAACCATAGATAATGTACAATATGAGACAACAACAGACAAACTATATAGATTTTATCTCATAACCATAGATAATCAATGTAATAATTAATAGGCAATTGCATGGGAAACTGGTTGATGTACAGAAATGTAATTAATCCATCGAGTTATTACGTTAGCCAGAAACGAATGATGCATACATACGAAAGAGTACTTTACACTGAACAGTGACTACATAGTTCTCAATACGTGTTCATGCAGACTTAGCTGAGGCTTCAGTTCCAATAAATAGATAAGAAACTATGGCGATTATTACCATTTGGTCGTCTATTCATGCGGTGAAAAATTTCATCATCTTTTGTTATGTCCATGGGTTTTAATATACCTGCATACATGAGATTCATGGCTTTGCTGTTTGATGATTAGAGTTGAAGTGAAGTATATATCATTAAACTCAATATAAAAGTTGTGTACACTGTAACTGCCGCGGCTTTAATTTTACCACATATCGAATGTTTTTTCCGATGTGATTTCCAAGTAATTTTATCCTGTAATGTTACAACCTATATAACTAGATTACGTACAGTATATACATTGTAATGATCTGGTTAGCAAAGATAAACAAACAACACATGACCGCTAAGCATGACCGTGTTTGGACAACATTGGTATCCTCTAATATGTTCGAAATAATATAATTTATACTTAACGCACCGCCACACGTTACGAAAACACGCCATTGAACGTCCATGTTTTCTCCCGCTAGCGTCGGTGTTTTTTCCCGCTAGAATACAGGGATTTCCAAGAAGCCCAGCGGGATACAGATTAATGTAACAAAGCGGAACTTTTTCGTAAAAAGTGTTTGTAAGGCATCATTTTTGAATGTCGTTATAAACTTTCAGCTGTTAGGATTGCTTTAATTCATTCTTATCAATGATGCCCTGATGACTTTAAATTAGCACTATATATGACAGCTACTGTAGCTCCCTGCTTGCACTACTAGTACTAGCATGCCTGCACGAACGAGACGCATGCAGAGTTGAAAGAATTTGTACTTGATTTAATGTGATTGAGGTTTGGTTTTGACTCTCAAGGTCTAAAATGTAAAATCTAAGGCTGATTTTGAAATGGAATGTTCGCTTGGAGACTATTTGCAATTAGTACAAATTTTGCCGATACCAATATTCAGCCAATGACGCCAATATCGACCGGTGGCGATAGTGAAAACCGATTAATCGGCCCAACACTGATCGAGACTGTATAGAAACAAGCCGATAGTATCAGTCTGGCCAGTGAGGATGATTTTGGAAAACTGTAGTCTGCAGCACATTACTCTATAAATGGTCTATCTGCATGCTCCTGATGGTTTAATTTGAATCGTTCCCAAGGGTACAGGCTGGCTGCACTGCATAGGTCAAACATCTACTGAAGTCCAACTACAACGCGATTGTAAAGAAAGTAACCGCCCACAAAACTATTTTAAGTGGAAATCATAATAGAAAATGCTACAGGGTATAATAAAGCCCACAAGACCTCTCTGTCAAGGAGTACTTCAAACGAGCCTACAAAAACGTATCAAACCTACGTGTATCAGAGCAGTTTATAATATCTGAAGATGCACTTGTCCTTGTAACAAGTTTTAAATAGGACCTCTAAACCGACATCAATGATAGTTCTTGCAATTTTAAGACCCACACACACGCAAATTGTATGCATAATGCAGGAGAGGAGAGGGTTAGAGTATTGTTTATCATAGTCTTTAAATCTGAGCGACAGTTTCTGCTACACCTCTGTAGTAAAGCCAATAACATATATATATACATGATACAGTACTCAAACACTTTTAAAAGTTCAGTCATAGACTTGAACCAACCAATCCGTAATACTGCTGGACTTGAACCAATCAATTCGTAATACTGCTTGTATTAAACTCGTAACACTGCTATCTAATAGTTACATTGATTGATATGAACAGAGCTTCTGCTTCTGCATCAAATGACTGGAAATTTAAGTTAACAGCAACTATATATATATCTTATTTACACCTTTAAGTTCAGTCATAGACTTGAACCAACCAATCCGTAATACTGCTGGACTTGAACCAATCAATTCGTAATACTGCTGGATTTGAACTCGTAACACCGCTATCTAATTAATTACATTGATTGTAGAGACTGTAATATTGCAGAAGGGGAAATTGCATTATGATTTAACATGATTTACTTGAAAACATTTCCCACATTCCATCAACTGAATTTTTTTGGATGTGGTATTCGAATAACACCTAACATGTACACAATAAAGTCAGGATTATGGGGTTATAGAATGCAATTTAATCAAGTGTTTGCAGGTGGTAAATGGACCTACCATAGGTTAGTTAGTCCTCACTAAAGGTCATGGGACAAATGTAGGTCGAAACTCCCATACTTAACAGTAGGCAAATTATACTTATGTGCAGTACACCAAGTAGCAGTTTACAACTGATACCTTGCATCCTATAACAGTATATTAAACAAGATATTCGAAGGGAATAGGATTGAACCAGTTTATTTTAGCATAGTTTTAACTTTTGATCTTTGACAGTTCCCCTAGTTGCTAAAGGCATAGGATATGCCTCTGATCTCATAGGATCAGGATAAGTGAACTGAATGCTCTACTAAATCAGTACAATCTGGCAAATCTGTCAACTCACTTGAATGCTGGTTCAAAATGGCATTATCCCTCTCTACATCACTTCTATCTAAACAAACTACATCTGCTCCAAATCCGAGCGAACTAGACGGGTCCAGTTTTTAACTCCTTTGCAGCTAATTGGGATTTGATACTGTGTAATGACTGTGCTGTACAGCCCCTGCCTAAATTACAGAAGTAACACTATACAGAGTTCAACTGGATCAACTCGCAAAAGGCACAGGTACACCGTACAGCACGGTACTAGTACCAGAGCACAGGGATAGGTATAATCAGTATTATTCATTCGGCATGAGAGATGCAGTTCATTTATGGAGGCCCACCAAGACCACAGAACAGTATCCAAGCACACTGGTATCATCATTAATGCAAACTTCCGATGTACTGTAAGCCTTGCCCACATAATCAGTGTGCCTGCCGTGTGTGCAATTGGTGAAACTAGTTTAATTAGTACTTTCAGAGGATATCAACATTGCCGTCGCTGTACTTCTTACACGACAAAACGATACTGCGAATTCGCACTGGTGGCAGGATCCAGGGTTTCCGATAGGGGGAGAGTTGGGGGGCCCATTAGGAAATGTGGGTAAAACTACTACTTTGGATGGGACCGCCACCTTGGGCTGCATATGCTAGGAATGTTCGGTACAGTAATGGTGTTTCAAATATTTTAAAAATAATTATCTTGGGAGGTTTTCACATGAAAAGAAACCATTTTATGATTAAACAATAATTCAAACAACCAATCATTATTGAAATGAGTAACGAACATTTTACCCAGGTAAAATGAGTTGGCTGTGCTGCGCTGCAACATGTTGCGAATCGTTTCAGTCAAGCTAACGTGGGATTTCCCCCTTTCCAATTAGCAGGAGATTGATGGTAATATAGTATGATTCACCGTGCTACTACGTCATTAATCGAATGTACATTTTAAATCAATCAGAAACATAGATTAACTTGCTGGTATAGTCGCAGTTGATTATGGCAGGGTACCAATTATTACAGACGTGGTTTGGTTGGGACAACAGCGGAAAAAGTTATTCGAAAGGTGCCGCATAGAACTCACTGGAAAAGGCGCAGTGTAGAAAAAAATAATAATTGGGTTAAGTTGAATGCTGCAGTTTCAATTAACAGGGCAATATGGGCTGATGCAGTGAAGCCTTTTTGTACGAGCTATTATAGACTAGTAATTTTTGTGTGATTGGTATTGTAAGTTGAATGTTACTGTGTGTGCATGTTGTGAACGTACGTGGCTAAACATATTCACAGACATCGTAATCACTAGCCTCTCTTATTGTAGGAGCAATGATATATGCAATGTAGAACGCATCCGTGTGCATTTGACGCAATTACAGGTGTCTGAAAATGTGTCAAACTAGCAACACATTTATACAATTTCGTGCTTTTACTTCCAGGGGTATATTAGTTTGCATTGAACCCCAAAGACTAGTGTAGTACGGAGGTATCCTATGTCAAACGGTGTAGTTTGCATTGGAGTACTTTGTAGAAAGTACAAAGCCTAGGCTACAGTACAATTTACCTTAGGCCTATGCAATACCAGCAACTGTCAGAGTTAGGCTTTGCCAGGTTTTACACCACAAATTAGTAACTGTAAACTGTAACTAAACTGTGTAACGTTCCTGTTGTTGGCCGTGACATTAGAAACTATGCTGCATGGCTACAGCAGTGGCTTAATGCATGAGGGCCTAGGCTATGGCCAGTGCTGCTACAATCAATAAAAGTAGTATAACAAAAACAACATTAACTATTAACTTTACCAGATTTAATAGTTAATAACACATCATATACTTACAATTACATAAGTTAAGTACTGTAGGCTGCCCTAGTCCACAAGTACAACTAACTTACAAGTACAAGTAGGATAGGACACAGTTAGCCTAACGTTATAAACTTAAGTTAGACTTAGCCTGGAGTGGAGAGTAAGTTAATTACAGATACTTGATACTGAGTGATAGAGAGTGTAACTCACATCACACACAATTCACAGTATGTGCAGCACATTAATATTATCAGTACCTTATACCAGTAGTACTAGTACTACGGTAGTAATACTAGTACTAGTAGTACTAGTAAGTTGGTTACGGTTCGAAAAAAATTAACGTTTGAAATCAGGAAAGCAGTATGAATACATACAAACCTGCAGAGAAGAGCAAACGGTACAACTACAGAACAAACAAGTACTTGAAGTAGTCAGTGTTGTTGGGCACCCACTGGTCGTCACAATGTTGTAAGTTAAACCTTGGCCTTGCAACGCAACGTTAAGTAACTTATACCACCAGTACACGTACATAGTAATACTACTAGTAGTACTATTAGTAGTAGTACTAGTACATTACATACATACAGTATTATCTCGAATAGACGACACAATCGGACACACGCTACGTTTACACAACAAGATCGTATCTATATTATTAATCGACTAATCCCATTCCCTCCACTGTTTTCCCCCGGGAACGATGACCATTAGTTTACGCCGGGTAGGTTTCAACTTTGTTGTAAGTCGTTCTTCCTGGTTTAATTTGTAATTTGTAATTTTTGTTACGTAAGCAAGAGTCGACGCCAGTTATAATTTGTTTCTTGGTCCCTCCCCCCCATGTTCTACACGGTAGAGAGATGGCATGGGCAAGGTTACCCCCCCCAACCGGAAAATAATAGAACAGTCCATTCTCAAGTTCAAGGTTTATTGTCCAGGGTTACTGGGGAAAGTCATTCCATGTACACGTTGACTTATTCCAGAATCACAACAAAATGACATTCTGAGATGCAACTTCGGCAAGGCTAGTCACATTTTTATCAGAGGGAAGGGACGAACAGAAGTGGGAACCCTGGCCCTTCACTCTTTTTTTTTTACGAGGGTAGTCACTGTTTCATAGGATAAGGCTATTTTGTTATGCAAATGAAACCGACTGCAATTACACTTGGCAATTTTAGTGGAGGGTGGGGGAGGGGGAGGTATAGTATTCTTTCTGTGCTAAAAAAAAATGTTGTGGTAGAAAATACCTGCTTGACACATTTTTCTCCCGCCCTCCGTTTTATTCATAATCAATTATCCATAAGCATACGGGGAGGGGAACATACATTACCCTCCTCAACAGCTGTCAGCTGTACTGAAACTATTAGACAAAACGCTCGATCATCATCCGCCGTTCGAGCGAATCTAGCCAGACCATGACTTCCGGCATGTGTTCACCATCGCAAACGATCGTTTATCGATGCCGGAACATGACGATGGAATTACTACGCACATTTGTCAATTAAATACAATTTAGAAATGTCGGAAGTTACCCGAAAGACTGTCGGAACTTTGGAAACCTTCCGGCCAAAGAAGTTGAAACATCCCGGCCGTTTTCCCCGGATAATTCTCCACCAAATGATTTTGGAGAAGTAGGCCTATGCACTAGAAATGATAGTAACTGATGATAATTGGGTCAACCAATATATCGTCACTTTGTTACCGAACTTTGTAGCAAGTTCAGAACGGTTTATTTTTTTATCTACCCCTAGAGGTCTACAGTGTCATGTAATAATATCTAACATTAACTATACTTTAATTTTAAACTAGATAAAAGTCGAACGACCGTGAACTATTTCACAAATTCACAGATCCAGTTTTCTTTCATTCAGAATGAATGTATGGTCAGTCTCTACCAAGGGAATAATCAACATACCTGAAAGTTCACAAAAGCTTGTTTCATATTTTCCTCACAGTTTGGTTAGTCAAAGCCCAGTAATGTATTTCTTTACCGTAATCAATTATCGTATTAAGATACCATCTTGACAAGCGAGGCTACGATTCTTAATTTTACCAGAGATTTCAAAAAACACTTAAATCAAACAATCTGACGTCCGAAAAAGGTTTGGTTTGGTTCCTCTGTCATTTTAACCAGGTTCCGACTCTCAGTGTGTCAATCACACGAGACCTTTGACCTTCTAGTGACACTGTTCACCAATCGTATTTCGGCTTTTGAGTCACTCCCTTTTTAAGAAGTCACAGAAGTCATATCCAGAGCTCAGACACAGAAGTAATATAGAGAGCTCAGACACAGAATTCATAGAGGGCTCAGAAAGAGAAGTCATGTAGAGACTTAACAACGCATCACATACATGCTCCCAACTATGAAAGGAACCTCTAAATTCGGTGAAATCGTTCCAAGAATTATCGCCGGGAAAGGTTCTTTGCAATTTTGTTTTGCATTTGCAAAATACGTTGTCCGCGACACTCATTTTTAGAACGGAGCTATGGAAATTAAGGAAAATCATGAATACAAATTTATTCATTGTAATGATTCTGACTCCAAAACGTGTTATCAGGCGCTGGTTGGCAGTAACGCGGCATTTCTGTTCGCGGGATAAGTTTCCTTATCACTGACCATCTGCCGAGTCTACTTCGACAGTTGGACATGGTCCCACGCACGCGCGAGATACGGCTTCCCCACAAACATTTATTTTACTCCAAAGCATGAAGATATTGATAGAAGGAAGAAATGTTTTCACAGACTCCAATATGTACCGGTATATAGATCACTAAATATATTTATTTTTCGCGTTATTTCAATTAAATATGCACGATTCCTAACTGCAACAAAAATTAATTTGAAAATGTTTAACCAGTTAATCTAGTTCCTCCACATTGTGCACAATTCAGAGGCGGATCCATAGCCGGTGACCGGGGTCCCGGGCCCCTCCATTTTGAAAAAAGGGGGATTGTATAATGCACGTCACATATCTATAATTTGTACTTTTCTCAACAAATATAAACTT
>JAODAG010019519.1:0-17952 GCA_027574785.1 Orphnurgus asper | reverse complement strand
CCCCCCGTATTGCGTATTTGGAAGTTTGATAATAGCTCTCACCGGTGTATTAATAATATAAACAAACATAAATCCGTTTTGGTATAGGGCTGTAACTTAATTTGGTCTGACATATTTCGCCAACGGGCTTGGCCCTCAATAAGTTGATTATATTATTTAAAAATTGAAAGAACCATGTGATTTCGACCGCATCCAAAGGCTTCAGCGAAGTGGTAAATTCAAGACTCTTATTCATTAGGTAAAGCGCACTAAAAGTAATACTAATTTCTTCTACTAGTTCTATGTTATAATGTATTTTAGCGGAACTGGTTTAGGAAGTGAAGACATCCCATTACGTATTAGTTACTAGTATTACTAGTACTAGTACTACTGCTTACACTACTACTTAGTAGTACTACTAGTAGCAGGGAGCTCTAGTGGCAGCTCCCTGCTAGTAAGTAGTAGTAATAATACTTGGCCTTTTGGCTAAGATCATGTGTAGTATCTGTTGTGTTTACGACGGCCCGCACTGGTTAATGGTGGGGCATGTCTTCCAACAGAGCCATGCGCTACACGTTATAGTAGTACTGTATCATATGTAGTACTAAAGTGTATGTAAGTTCAAGTTGTAACTGAAGACTTGAACTTAGTGTTACTATTTTGTTAGTAACCAAGCTATGTACTACAGACTAGCAGTATAGACACTGTTGTCATTCAGTTTATACCCCGATTTCGTAGGATTTACTGTAGGAACTAGCATTTCACATGCACTGAAAAGAATTTACTATGAAGTATGATCTCTCATTGAGAGGTTATTTGGTTTAGTGTAGGCCCGCAGTGAAAGTCTTAGGCTCATGAAGAAGTACTCTGTCCATGACAATTGTGGATGAACACTGGCTTTAACAATCCTTCCCTTTTTGACCAATGTTCAGAGGTTAATGATGCAGACAAGAAACCATTGAACCATCGAACTGACCCTGCGCCCGGCACATTTAAAGCCCCAAGGCTGACAGACGTGAATGTACCTTAAACTTCGAACACTCTCTCAAAAGGGACGTAGGGAGCATGCTGATCATCAAACAAAGAAATCCAAATCACTAAATGTATGATTGGTACATTTCAGGAAGGGACAGAGAAGTTAACTGGATCTACCAGTTCGATCTAACCATGCAGTCGGCTACACTTGAACGGCATTACTCATTAGAATTGAAACTTCTGCTGCATGAGCATCCCTATAATTTCATAATTAGTAAATTTAATAACACTGTGTCAAGTTGTCAACAGTAACAACTACAAATGTTATATGTTAGGTTCATCATGTCCAAAATCATTATTAGCTCTGCCCTTTCAGTTACCGCATGAATTATTTTTATTGTCTTGATTCCATGCCTGATTTCATTGCAATAATGATGTGCAATTTCATCCATAATTGGATGAGCTCTCTTACACTGCTCCGACTACTTCGTTGACAAATTCATTCATTGTTCGCTGCAACAGATTGATTCGTCGCCCCATCTGCCGAGATCGAGGTTGACCCATCATGTCTAGTGGAGCTTCACCCGAACCTATCTCACCAATTCCACCTCCGCCACCACCTTTAGTCCTAACTGGACCCAAGACACAAGTTCCCGAGGAAAAGAGCCCTTTGCAGGAGATTTACTATGCAATCAAGAAACTTCCAAAATGGTATTGTTTTATCATTGGGATGTATAATTATTGTTTCCTTGTAGCAGGTCATACTGGAGTGAATCAGTCTTAGACAATTGTGCTTATCCCATTTTTGTACTTTTGTGTGAATAGTCTGACATTCCAATCTTACTTGAGTCGGGCCAGTTCAATTCTGACAGTAACCAGTGGCAGATCCTTCGCCCATGATAAAAATACACAAGGTAGACGAAACTGCATCCGGCCTGAGGGAAGGGTCTAATGGCACAATGAGTGTTCCCCTTTAACCCCATTGTCTGGAAATTTACAGGTTTGGAGAAGGAAAATGATACCAAATTAAAATTAAACGTTTTCAGTAGAGTTTTGGGGACAATAAACAACTTTTTCTAGTGATTTCTTCTGGGCCCCCTGCTGGACATTAAATATTTGAATCTAGTAGAATCTTGGGAAAATTTATGACGTTTCTTTTTAAACCTACCTGGAATTGTATAAATTATAGTAAGTACCTGATTAGAGGCAAAACTTTTATATTTGACAAAAGGAAAATAGGAATAATCACGAACCACAATGAAAAAGTGTACGAGTGGAAAAGTTTTTAAATTCCAACTACTTAGTGGTTCTGCGAAAAACACTGATACGTTTAAAAAAATAGTGGGGAAATACTCATCTTCAGCTACTATGGGTGACTTGTTGAAAACTCTAGGGTTTATTTGTCCTGAAATACTAATTATTGTAAGGTCCATTCGCATCTAAAGGGAATGAGCAAACCTCCAGTGTGATTGGTCAATACTTTAGACAGCTAGGGGGATAGGTTTGTAAAAACGATCAAATGGCTCGTTACTGTTGTAAAGATTATTTTCAAATTTACAAATAAATTCGTTTTCATCTTTTGTTAGGAGAGAAGAAGAGGATTTTGAAAAGAAAAGTATTTGGCTGGCTACCAATTCGCATGTCAATCCTTTGATCCAAGAGGGCCCAACGTAAGTCAGAAAATTAGCCGACTTTTTATTTATCATGGCATCACAACTTCTCACCTGACTTTTCAGGCAGACCTGCGACTTCTTCTCTGTCGCTGTTTAGTTGTTGACAGCTACCGTCAACAAAACCTTCATTCTGAAACGTGCAGAAATGTTCTTAATTAAAAGACTTCTAACTAGCAATTGTGACCGGCTAGAACGGATCGATGATGCGAGTTGTTGAGTTAACCCAAACTCGGTCTGCCCCAGACTATGGAGGTGTGTTAATTTATAGTGGGGATATGGTACTAAGACCCCCTACAAATTAATACTAATACTGCTTCTAACTATATCCAGATAGCAGGCGTGGTGGAATGACTTCGGAAAAACGTACATTCACAGGATGGCAACCACCGTACATTTCATTTCTTACTGTATCTCGGGAATGGAGGCCGGTAACGTGAGGGATGTTGCTGATGGCTTATCAGACCAGGATGGAGATTTAGCATGTGAAACATGTATATCTAATTAGCATGAAGATACATAAGTCAGCGAGAGATTTTGAAGACGTCAAATTGCCGTTATGATCTTCAACTGCATCTCATATTGATTTTCTCAACAACAACTAAAAATTGTCAAATCTTGGCCAGGCGAGATAAGTTTGGGATTCCTGAAAGAAGAAACCCGTTTTCCCCTCACTGTGATCTGCAGATCTTTCTCACAACCTCCGAGTTACCCATCAACTGCCATAACTGCTGTAGCTTGCCACTCATCATCAACACCAAATAATTTTTCAAGTCCTTACGGCCATAGAATTGTCGATGACATCCTAGATTCCACAGCTTAATCAGTCAAAGAATCCAGGTATGGTGGTGGTACTGCAGTTTTGATAACATTTCAATGTGTGATAATAGTTTCGTTCAAATTAGTTAACTGCTTCTGAACTATAGTTTTCATTTTCCCTTTTTACAGGTGTGGACTTGTGGTCCTTCAACTCGCTATGAGAATGTTACAGAGAGACGAAATAGATGTCGAATACCTTTTAGAAGAAGCAGGGAGGAGGAGCTTCACGCTCCAGGGAGAAATGTTTTCTGGTAAAAGCTTCAAGATTTGTGGGATGTCACCCCCCTAACACTGTAGCACTAGTACTCATTTGCATGACGAGATTCTTAAACAATCTGTATGCCACTGTTCCATGGGTCATTCTCACTGGTCGCAAACTAGTCAACACCTAGACACGAGTATTTGTCTTGTCTGAGTGTGTCCAGTCGTTGATGATTGGTGATCCTCGTGGGTTGGTACCCGTCTTGGCTGCCTACTGCTAAACTCGATTCAGTACTGACGTCGAAAGTCACATGCATCGATGCAGGACCACGCTTCAGTGAGCGAAGTCAGCGAACTTCGGTCAGTTCAATCATCGTAATTACGGGAGAGAGTCCAACTAAATTGACGTTCATTACAGGCGCCTTCTAGGCTAGGGGCTGAAAAGACTCATCATACGCAATGAGGGTAGGGTTATACAATTAAAGGGAAAATTTCTTCTGTATAAAGATTTTCCATAGTTAGGTGTAAAGTTAGGGTTGACTTTAAATTATTTTAGAACTTTACGAATCGATCTCCGGGTAATCTAAGGAAAAAGAGTTCCATCTTGGCTAACCCTGGATACATACTATATATAAAATGCCAGAATTTTTGTTGCAAATGTGCACTTTACCAATCAACACTGGTTGCTCTAAATTGTCTCGTGCCAATTATCCTGGCAGATTCTATCTGATTTTGTGATGCATATTCATGTACAGCCCTGAAGGAATCATTTGCACATCTCAAAAAAAAGTTGCTAACATCTAACAGGAATGTTTTTGCCTTTCATTTTCTCTTTGAGAGCTGAAAATAATTTCCACGCAAGCAAAATGATACATTTCTCTTTACGTCTTAGCGAAGAATATGTTGAACCTAGCAACTTCTACGTCCGGATGTTCAGGAGAGATACTAACAGGTGGTCTTCAGAGAAACAGGCAGAAGATCATCTCCTCTTTACAAAGATTACAACCAGTACTTGTGCCGTATCCTTTATGATTATTTACTTCTGTCTTATTATAATTTTTTGTTTGCACTGTAAATCATTGAGAATTAGGCTAGTTGTCACTTGTAGCAAGATCTCCTAGCTTTCATCTTAAGGAAGCTAGTAGCAAGATCTCCTAGCTTTCATCTTAAGGAAGCTAGAAAGTTAAGTAATAAGTTTGAACAAATGTAGTAATGTCAGATTTATGAGCAGCATGTAAATTTCAAAAGGCCCCAGGATGATAATCGTCTGATAGGTCATCTGGTGTTTTCATGAAAAAGCGAGGAAACATTATCATGTAGAAACAATAGCTAAGAGGATACAACTTAGGAGGTTATTTTGTTTTGTACATCATTTAGTGAAAAAAGTAATGCATGAAATGGTTTGGCCACGGTGTACTGTTTTGAGGTATGATTAAAAAGTTTTTTGGGATGTGGCGTCCACCAAAAACAAATAATTCGTTGTACTCACAGATGTGGACGTACATGCAGATTTGAAGTTGCCCTTCAGGGTTATCATGTTTAAAAATGTTGATCAGACTTGCCCAATGTTGACCTTTAACCTCCACCAACAACAATATGGTTCTTGTATTTACGAAGATGGAGCTATTATCCAAAGGTTCCAGTTCAACCAAGCTGCTGTACTTTGGAATTATGGTACTGATTTAAGCAAGAGGTGTCAAATACCACACCTGGGACACGCGCTCTTGAGCCTTCGACGAGGTCTCTAGCAGAGCAAAAATCTCATTTGATATAAACGCTATACAGGAATTTTTAAAAAAGGAGTTTTTACGTATGTACACCTTAACTTCTACTATTGTAGTCATTGTATTTATATGCTAAGCTGTCACATACACCATACACACCCACGCATGGCTGCATAGAGCCTTCGGCGAGGTCACAAAAGCTGATCTGATATGTACTATACAGTAGTTGCATGCCTTAACTCGGTTTAGTTATGATGCAGATTTCAATCATGAACCAGCCTGCAGAGGTGGTCACAGAGCACACTGGAGCTTACTCACAGGTAAGCAGTAATATTGGAGTTGTCGTCAAGGATGAGAGAAATGATAAAATGTTTAATTGTAGGTAACCGGCATAAGGTGCTCGTTTCTTTCTCGTTCTTTGTTTCCTGCAGCCAGTCTCAGTGATCTACTATTTGTTTAGAACTTGCAGGACTGGTACAAAGCTTGCAGGAAGACTGGCACAAAATTTGCCGGATAGGTACAATACAAAACTTGCATGACTGGTACATACATATTAATCGTTGCCAGATGACTTTCGACCCCAAAACTTGCAGACAGCAAAACTACTCGCACATACCCAAGAGTAGGAATGGATTTATCATTTTTTAATCCATTGTAGAAGGTAATCTGAAAATGCAGACATCTCTCATCCACATCAGGCCAGCAACCAATTCACATGGGTCGTATTTCATGTTTAACGCTACTATGTAAATGACCCCAGCAAGAGCTTGCATTACTCTCCCCTGTACAGGTTACCTAGTCAGGATCCCATCATCTCTGGCCGACGTGCAGCTCATACAGTCCCTGGGGTTTTCATCAGATCCTGCCTGCGCCAACGTTTACCACACATCGCCCCCTACAACTCTGGGAGAGGATCCTCTGGACTTATTCCAGCCCGTCGCTGGAGATGACGGTTTGTTTGTGTTCACGAGACAGGGCAAAAGTAAACACCTTGGGGCGTGGCAATTTTCTTCCTTAGCCGATAGCAACGAGGACTTGAAGCAGTTTAGTCCGTTCAGAGACAACGAGGAATATTTATTACCACCGGGAGGCATAGAGGAAGGGCTCTGTGGGAAAGCTCTCCATCTTTTTCCATGAGGGAGTTACAACAAACCGGCATTCGATTATTGCGGCTCGTGTAGCGATCCGTGGTGGGTTGCAGGACAATTATCAAATGGCAAAATTCCTTTGACCCTGCGGGAGGACTAAACAAACACTATGCAATATATCAATTACAACTATGCAATACTTGTGAATGGTAAGCTACTACTTTTTAATCTGTGCAATGTTCTTTCTGGGGGGGGGGGGGAAGTTTTTAACTTCTTACAGATAAAATGCATCCTACCAATCATTTCATGTGTTTGACTGGTTCCTCCTGACCATTGTTAGTTATGTATCTCTTGATATTTGTTTGACAGAAGATAAAGAGAGACAAATGCAGGTTGATACAAAATGAAATTTAAGCGTTCATCTCCATTTATGTATTTTTGTGTACACGTAAATTTACAGTTTGGGTACAACAACTACACCGTAATAAAATTACATTTAAAAACTAAAAATCGTAGATTAAGCTCTCGCGAACGAGAATGTTACATCAACTGTCTTTGCCCGTTACAAGAGGCTAGCAGTCTTACACACATGGTTTCATTCAAGTTTCACAGGATTCACAAATGCTTCAAACAAGTTTTTATTTATTCCTTTCCAACTATTTATTTTCCACATTTTGAACCTATTATGGTTTCTTGTTGTCCTAGGATTAAAAAATAACTGCGGTCTTCCAATTAATTGTGAGAGAGACTGATCTATAATCAGTAATACATAATCGATTATTGTATTTGCAGAATGCAATCTACATTCGTCGATAAGCTGATCCACTTTCCCCCGACTGAATGAACCCGGTCAATCCTCCGGAGGAAGACACTAAAATCTCTGCCAATCCTTACTATGATTTACATTTCCTCCTCTGTATCAATACACAAAAGGATATCTCATGTACATGTTGCTAATCAGATCGAAGCATACCGCCCTTCAAGAACTACTGAGAGAAAGGTTCATGTTGTAGCTAAGACCTACCATGCCTATCAGATGGGAAATGCTCTTTTGTTGACAGGATTGTTATGGATGTTACTTCCGGCAACAAACCATAGGGCAGGGCGGTTTGTGAATCAGTGCAGCTGGTTTACATTACTTTAATGAATATTTCTTAGCAACACTTTCCACAAGGAACTTGTCTAAACTGGAGAATGTCAGTATGGAACAGATGTCAGTCCCGACTAACCACAATCAACAGATTGTTTAATTGCCGAGAATAACCTTTGAATAAATATGTAGCATATTGGTTGAACATTTATTCATAGTTGTTTTTTAAAAGGCTAAGAAAAGTAACAATATACAGCACATACTGTTTGCGGAGGTGTTCCTACCAAGCCCTAAAACAAGTCCTGACATGTTCCGCTTTTGGATTTTATTTAAAAATTAGAAAGAAATGCATTAAAAAGTTCCCCTAAGCAAAGGATAAGACAGCGACTAACATGAGTAATTATTATTTTCTGTCAAAAGCAAATAGCAAAACGTTTTGAACCAAAATCATTTTGTTCACCAATCATCACAATATGGAGGATTTTTTGGTGCACAGATCTTTGATTTTAGTGGTAATATGATGGGCATGAATAGAAGTTTCAATGCTGCTTTTTTCTCAAATATAACAAGTTAATCATATCATTTATTGCTAGTTAGATTTCAATTATCCAGTACACTATTTTGAGAATGAAATCTCTGCATAATTCCCCCTTTCTCAAGAACCTATCATTTCGTTCAATGTTCCATTGTTCTTCTAGTGCATGACATTGACAACCAGAAAATGTCAATTCTCTCCTGTTGTAATTAAAGCATTTTCTGCAGACACGGTAAGAACTTGCCTAACAGACACGATAAGAATTTGCCTAAATATATACATTGGTTATTTGATTGAAGTCTGTAAAAAGACACAGACACTTGTACTCGTAGATTTTTATACTCATTTTTCAAAACAGAGAAATCCCTTCTTGACAACGCTTAAACTAACCTGCAAATGATTGGACAACATATGATCTACATAATCAGATACATTTAACAATTAAAGGCTTCATGCCCCAGTCTACAAGATATTTCATGGTGCGTCCGCATGGCAGTGTCGTCTTCCCCCACCTTCAAGAAAGCAACAGCGCATTCCAAAAGACCCCACTTTATAGTTATGAAATAAGTTTCATGCCGTAATATATTCCAATGTTCGTCGTAGTTTCCAGATCTCAATCATCCCACCCCACTCATACACACTCCACATAGTTCCCAAACTGTAGAACATTTGTATTGTCAACATTTAAGTGACCACAATATACTCCTTAAATTAGTCTTCAGAATATTAACATGATAGATTTGAGTCTGCACAGCCCTCTCGTCCTTTGACCCCTGTACTACTCACAACCGATCACCTTATACTCACACCCGATCACCTTATACTCACACCCTATCACCCTATACTCACACCCTATCACTTGTACACTATACTCATACCCTAGGATACACATTATCAATCGATAATTCAATGCATGTCCCATAACAAATTAAAAAAGGTTATCAACTGTTTGAAGGACACATTTTGGCCCGGCCCACTTATTAGTATGCACGCTAACTATGCCAAAAACAATAGGGACTATCTTCTCATTATACATAAAGTCATCTGGTGTGCCTTTCTTGAGATTAGCACATTTACAAGCTAATTTCTGCTAGAATTCATCTTTGGTTCCTCCCATTCATGACTAATGATGAATCATTAATCGCATGGCACAGACACGTACAGTGTAATGTTACGCCTTCAATATAATGTTTGAAGACATCGTTACCGATAGTATTGGAGAAAAACATTTGACGATTTTACCGGAAGCTCCACCGCCGCTCATCGATGCTAGCTACACCAAAGAACAATACGGATTACCGACCATGACCATCATACATACCAAGTCTTTGCAAGCTCAAGCGTGACACACACATACATGCCAATTTCACTGCATACGTTCCAGAGCCTTCGGCATCGGAACTATATAAAATCCAAAAATGTTGTCCATGGTTGTAATTATGGAGAGTGAAAAATATATTTGGACGTTCATTAGGGGAAAAAAAACCCAAATATGAAATCAACCCGCGCAGTAGCGACGAGGCTGCTAGTTCACTTTACTCCATCCCCTCAGATGTTCCCCCAATATGTAATCCCGACCTCTACTATCCCACCCACACAATTTTCTGTTCCAGACAGGACTTTTGGGTATCTGAAACAAAATTAAATTAATCTGTAACTTGTGGTTCTTACAATTTCTTCAATTTAGGAAAGAAGAATACAGAGGGAAACAGTAGGAATATAAAGTAACAGTCTTAGTTTAAAAAAAAGAAAAAAAGATGAGCTATGTCATTATTATCCATCTTTCCCCCCCCATATACCCGAGGAAACTACAAGAGGTTCACGTCTCTATCATTGTTTAACGTCTCCACCGAAAAGGTACAGAATCTTAGGGCCCTCATTCCATGGCTTCGTTGTAGTCCAACTGTTCATCCACCCCGCCCATCTGAAAATCGTTCGAGGGATTCACGTCTCCCTCCACTGGCGGTGGTGGTTTTTCAACGGCCTGAGCTGGTTGGATGGGCTTTCCTGGACCCTCTGGTAATTGAATTGAGTTCAAATCCACATCTGGGACCCACTCTGACTCCTTGTGCTCTGTCCTCTCCGGATCGTTTCCTCCATCTGTTCCAGGGATGCCTTCCTCTGCCTCATCCGTGTGTCCTTTGGTCTTGACCGTGGGTCCTTTCTTCTCGACCACCTGACCCTCCCATTCATGCATCTCACCCTCATACTTACCTGTCTTACCTGTACCACTAGTGCTATCTTCCTCTTCCTGTCCCCCATCATTATCATCATCAACATCTTTGTGTTTTTTGGATATCGATTCTCCCCTTATTTTCCCATCTGCTTTCCTGTCGGCTTGCTCCCTCCTGTGCGGGTCGTCGCTTCGCGACCCAGTCCTCCGCCTCTTTCGATCTGACCTGTCCTCGCCGTCGTCCTTCCGTCTCTTCTCCCTGTCGTGACTAGAAACATGGCGTTCATCCTTACCCTTACTGCTCTCCCTGTGGATATAGCCGACATGGCTGCGGATTTGGCCCCGTTCTTTGAAGTTCTCCTTCTCCTCCCTGCTGTCTCTCTGCTCGATCCTCTTCCTCCTCCTGTCCCTCTCGTTTTCAACCTCCTCCAGCTGCTTGCTGAGGTCCTCTTTACGCTCTCTAACTTTCCCTGCATTGAAGAGAAGTTGAACGGACCTTCAGAAATTATCTTTATAATTACTTGAAGGTTCAAGATGATCAGTTCGACAAGCTACATTCACATTGCCAGACACTCAATAACTTAACTAAATTGATAAAGGCATGCCTATGCTACTTGGCAAATGGTAACCTTTGACCTTGACAAGTAACGATTGTACACGATGACAGGGTCGAATTTGACCGAATCTATTTGCATTTAAACAATGTCCACTATCATTGTCCCGTTCTGAGAATAACTTCCGCCACCAGATACGACAATTCACGTTAAAATCACGAATGACGCCTGTCCCTCGAATGAGTTAATTCTGTACCATGTCGTCACTACGTTTTAGCACCCATTAATATGGGCGGGTGGTCATTGTGAAGTTTTGTAACCTCCCCGACCATCGGTTGATTTGTTTCCACTTCTCTTTGTAGGTTGGGCTCTTGCTTGTGCCTGGCATCTGATTCCCACGTGGATTCGTCTGGCCAGCAGGTATGACCTCCATTTTGATGAATGTTTGCAATCAACGTTTTGATAACGTCAAACAATATATTTGCATAATTTTGTAGGAATTTATTATTATTTATTTATTATTATTGACAGAAGAGCCAACCAACTATGTAACAAACATTGAGCCATTTGTCTGGTAAGTTCCTTGCTAATTCAATCATGTACCACAGCACTAGACTACACAATCAGAAGACTGCTCACCTTGCACACCTGAAATATTAATTAGCCAGCAATTAGCCGACTATGGCTAAATGTTTATTTAAACAATATGCATGTTTTGTCTCGCAATGAAACTCACCTTTGACCTTCAATGGCTAAGAAAATGTTCATTCAGAATTGAGTCTCCAGAAATGCCCAAACAAAAAGAGAAACAGACAAACAAACACACATAACATATCTTTGATTTGCCAAAAAATAAAATAATGACTTTCAGAACAATTATAGCTGGATCTTCCATTCCGAGACAATTCAATTCTTTCTTTTTTCTCATACCAGATTTTCAAACAAATAACATTCTCCTCATAAACATACCCAGTATTTCCTCCTTAGATGTCTGTAGCTTTTTCTTGGTATCCGAGAGGTGAATCTTCGGCATGTAGAAGATTCTGGGTTTGGCTTTGGTACGAATGAAGTTTGACAACTCTCTGGTGTGCGTGTCCCAAGCCTCTTGCTGTGTGGTACAAAATGTTTAAATGCAACTTTATTTAACTGATCAAATTTATATGATTGATAATGTTCACTAGTGCAATGTTGAAGCCTTTATTGAAGTAGTCAGTAACTGTTATGATTGCTCGTCACGAATTACCGCCCAGTAAGAGTAACCGCTCACTTTATGAATTAACGTACAATTACGTTAACACCATTTGATTTGCATTGCAGACGGTCTGCTTACATGGAATCAGGGACATAGCCAGCGACTACTCATCCACCCCTCCCCCTCGGTGCCAAAAAACAAAGAAAAGACAATAAAACAGAAAACAGTAAACAGAAGTTTACAAGGACATCGACACTATATGAGAGCATTTTGGCTACCAGTATTCTGATTATTTGACAGTTCTACTCCCTTCCTTAAATTTCCTGGCTTACAGCCCCACATGGAAAACAAATGTAACCTGGCTCGTTCCCAAAACCCTTCTTATTACATATTACCCATAAATTAACAGTGCACATAGCTCTAAGCCGGAAGTAAACCTCTCATCATTTACTCATGGCCATGAACAGAAACCATATGTGACATTGTTCTGCTGAAGGCCCTTTTTCCCAGGACAGAGAGGAATTCTCACAGATTCACAGTTTACATGAAAACTTTATTGCCTCCTGCGGTCGGGTTTTTCAATTTTTCAAATCGACCAACAATTCACCTTTCTAAATCATTGCTTTTCTCTAAATGATTAGATAGTTTATCGTAAACTTGAGGAAGAATTAAAACATGTAGATAATAGTTGCTGTTTATAAGATTAGCATTCCCCACTCCCCCCCCCTCCGCAAGAAAAGCATAATAGGCATAACATAATAACTTGGTTTCTTCGTGTAATGCTGTCGTACCTCTTGTGCCAACACCATTAGGTCTTCCAGCCTTGACATTTCTCTCTGTTTTTCCCATCTCTCGTTAATCAATTCTTTCTTCTCGGTAGCGACAGCCTTCTTCTCTTCCTCTGCCTTCCTGTCGAGTTTCTTTTCGATCTGAGCTCTTTT
Source organism: Orphnurgus asper (assembly GCA_027574785.1). Lineage (NCBI taxonomy): Eukaryota > Metazoa > Echinodermata > Holothuroidea > Elasipodida > Deimatidae > Orphnurgus > Orphnurgus asper. Next base: position 5,011 of record JAODAG010019519.1, on the reverse strand, counting down.
TACGTCCTGCCAAGGAGAAAACCATGTTATGAAATCTTCAAATATGCCCACAGTAAAGAAAACCCCCCCCCCCCAAAAAAAGGCATTTTATTTTGCATTGAATTTGAAATCACTCTTCTGGCATTCACTAGTGTCAATATCGTCTTACCTTGTCTTCTGAATGAACTGCTTCTTGCTTAAATTTGTGGAGGGTCCCCAGCAGAAGACCAAACATTCTCCTATTCCTGTTAACAGAGATATGGGTGAGTAAAATATATTCATAAAAATTCATATATTATACTGATCTATTCACCCCTTACATAATAATCATGCACCATGAATGGTAAATAAAATAAATCACGACGACAAGACCTGCATGCGCAAAGTTTAGAAAGAAGTTCCGAAGATTACCGTTACCGCCTTTCGGTGGAACCGAGACCGCACTGTCCGAGACCAGAAGGCTTAGACCGAGACTCTGACCCGAGTCAAAGAACAAGACCTGGTTTATGAGGAGGAGGGTGAGCCCACGAGTACATTTTGCATGGGTGTGGGATGGGGACACCCATCTTTTCAAGCACATGGGGAGGACGTCTATCATATCCTACTTACACAACAGATGTTAGCATCGGTTGGTATTTGTACCAATGCTGGTGGACAATTATCAATTAAGAAACATTTGAAGTAAGGTAGTAAGCAGGGGGGTCAATTCTTATAGCTGTTTACGTACCTTGTCCCTGCATTGTTTTCAAATTACTCGCTAGGTAGGCCTACTATATCTACGGTAGTGCAACTAAAAACTATTTCCATTCAATGTTCTTCAGGAGTTATATTGTTGCAATAAGATATAGATAGAAATTTCTATGGTAATAATTACTAAAAATGTGGCCTGTTACCACTGTGGCACTTCACGCGTGGCAGTTGATTCGGATTCCTGTTTCCAGTGTTTGCCATTTCCTGTTTGCTCCTTGTCAATAAATCCCTCCTTTTTTCTCTCCCATCTCCCTCCCCACCACAGACCCCCTCTTTCAACACACAAACTCTACATGAATGTGAGCATTAAATCCTACCAAAATATTGGAGCATGAATACCCAATGTCTCATCTGTTTACTAACTTGCCCGTCCCCCCTTAATTCTGACCAGCAAAAACTACTTTTAACGGTTTAGACCCAAAAGGTCCGAGAATTTGGACAGTAAGAAACCATCATCAAGAAGAGGTCCCAAGACCCTACAACACTGTTAGCTGATGAATATGGTGTGTGTCTCTACAAGTGTCGGTTGCCATCGAGTTCATGTCGTCTCTCCAGGTTTTTGTTAGCGTCCCATAGCGTCACAGGATATAGACACACATAAATCTTGCACACACAAACTCCAATGAGTCGGCTATGAATACTTTAATTAAACCTCATCAAAGTCATGAAGAAATTTTCATAACCATTGTATACTTTGTACACCGGTTTACGAATGGAAACAGTCGACCCCGTGTTTCGGCCTCTATTGGCGAGCGATACAAAGGCCGTCCAGATGTCACCTTTCACTTAGTTTGAGCAACCTTCTAGCATGGAAGTCATCAGTCTTCATTTGGCACACACACACACATCTGAACATAGGTCAATAATTATGCATGACAATAGTAGGGACTACTAAGGTAATGTATATGACTGTAATGGGGTTCCAAGGTAGCTGGCAAAACCAGAACGAGAGGTAACATATAATCATTTGAACAACTTCGTGGTGCCCTGTGCAGCCCCCACCAAGTCTTTTGAAGTATAAAAATAGCTGCCCTCGGTGAAAACGGTTGGCCTGCCATAGAATGATAAATCACGTACCTGGCTTGTCCCTTTGTGTCTTTTTGTTGGTCTTTGACTGTGTCTTCTCGTGACTTTACCACTGGAGTGGTGGCAACAACAGAGGACTGTAGTGTGGGCTAGGGGGGAAAAAATAACAAAACATTGGAAATTACATGTGAATATGCACATTGCTTGTAAGATTGTTCCCAATGTCATACTTGCAGCTCATCAAAATTATGCAAAACCTAAAGGTATAAAGAGTTCGGTAAATCCACTACTGCTACGTACTTGAAATATGAAAGATATAAATAAGGATACTCTTTGCAGGATATCCCTACTAATGTAGAATTCCTTTCTAATATTATAGACACTTCATAGGGTACTAATGGGGTTACTTCATTGGGTACTAATGGGGTTACTTCATAGGTAATATTGGTGGTTACTTCGTAGGGTATTATTGGGGTTACTTAGTAGGGTACTAATGGGGTTACTTCATAGGGTACTAATGGGGTTACTTCATAGGTAATATTGGTGGTTACTTCATAGGTAATATTGGTGGTTACTTCATAGGTAATATTGGTGGTTACTTCGTAGGGTATTATTGAGGTTACTTAGTAGGGTACTAATGGGGTTACTTCATAGGGTATTGCACATCCTTTCCATTAATTAATGCTGCAATTGTGGAATATTTTGTAGCATACCAAGCTTGTGCTCCTCCATTTTTTGTTATTTGTGATTAACAAATGGATCAGACGTTCTTCAAGATGCAGTTGCATCACAGAATTTGATGGTCCGATTAAAGTGGAACTTTATGATATCCGTATGAGGAAATCGGTTTGAGGCCATTTTAGCGATTAGCAGGCTAGAAGCAACAGCCTCAACACCAACACTTTTTCCCAGCACAAAGCACCAAAGCATATTTCTTACATGACGAAATAACACGGCTAGCATAAACGGCATTGATACTAATTTGTCCATGAGATTATGAAAATTGGCAGGATTTTCAATTTGCCCATGAAGTCATTCGGCAACTATGGTGCGCACACACTCATTCAACTGAATTTGCTGCCCTGGTCGTCTTGTAGCTAGCTTGTTGAAACGTTTCAATTCGGAATAATAAAGGCCTTCATTCAACATCATGGACGACTAGCGACATTCAATAATTTTTTCTAGTTCAGGCCATCGGGCATAACGTTGCAAAATACCAGAGAAAATGTTTACAATTTTTTTTTTAAATTAGTCGCTATGGTCGCAAGATAAAATAGCAGACCAAAATTTTTTTTAGAGGCATTGTTCAAGGGTTGGCGACCTGACGAGGATCCACTGTAATCCAAATTGTAGTAAATGTGCACTCTAGTAAAATTTCAACTACTTGAAAAGAGAGATTATGCCTTTTACCTTTACATCGTCTTCATCATCGTCTTCATCACTTTCATCCCTGTCCCGGCTATCGACACGGCCGCCAAGCCTGCAATACAAGGGATGTAAAGCAACAACAGTGTTAAAGCTGCCCCATAAGAGAGATTTTATGCTTACTGGTTTGTACATGAAACACCATTTTGCTATGACGTAGAAGGCCATTGAAAACTAATCGTTATTCCATCACAGAACAAATTCAACCATGTGACCCGTTTGAACGTGCAAAACAATAGATTGAATTATTTGCAAGACACCATAATTGATTGGTTCTGCTAAAAACTTTTTCTCAATAGATTTAACTTAAACAAAAAGAAACAGATGATTTCATTGTAACTGCCATTATAATCTACATAATATTTCTGTTTCAAATCAACATTTGTCTACTAGGCCAAGCTGGAAGTATTTGCGTCATCGCAAGACTAGTTTTGACAATAAACAGGATTCACTCAGACCCCTTAGGGTGAGCGTGTGTGCGTTTGCTTTCAAAGAGAATGTGACGCCAGTACAAGGGCATATGCCAAATTTATAAAACCTATGTATGATGCGGACGACGAGAAAAATGCATAAGATGCCTACCTGCTGAATGCGCTTCCCATGTTTTGCCGTTTCAGGGGAATTCCCAGCCGTTGAAAGGTATCAACCCTACCGGTTCTGTGAGGTAATGAGAGCGTTGTGTTACTGTGAAGTTTCGGGAAACTATTTGTACAGTACCAGCAATGAGAACTAATTATTGTATGAAAGAAAAATTTCTAGAAAATGCACAAATTAGTTGCATGGACATCATATCTTCAGCAAAATAAACGGGATAGCAAACTAAGTTTTTTCTGTGATATTTGTCTGCCCATAGAAGCGTTTGCCAAGAGGCCGAAACCTACCCTGGCCCACCCTGTCCTCTGCCTCTGCCACCACCTCGTGTCGGACCCAGCCGTCCCGTGATTCCACCACGTTGGCCGAGTCGCCCTCCAAGGCCACCTCTGTCTCCCATGGAAACCCTCCTCTGGTCACCACCTTCTTGCCTGGAAGTTGGAAAAGAATTACAAATTATATTACCCATGAAACTTGCAGCCCAAAACGTTCCTACGAAGTTCAGCTGTAAAGGAAACTATTAATTTGTTCGGTTTTTGATCATTAGACCCTAAATTGTCAGGAGGTTCAACTAATGTTGGTGTGGGCCAACCCCCATAGAATATCCTAGTACACATGTAAATATGAATTCTTTAGACAATTTCTACATCAGGATACGAGCATTCCAAAAACCCACAGGCATGTGTAACTGCCAGCATTCTTGCCGAAATTTAAGCTTATTGTCTATATTGTCTACAATTAAATTAAAAAATCATGAAACTGTCAGCCTATCAAAACCATGGACAATTTTAAAGACCTGCAAAATATCAGTGCTCAGTACAGTTACTAATAATATTTCTAGTACTACTAGTGCTGGCACTAGTAGTACTACTACTGGTACTTACTAGCCATAGCCTAGCTTTGTTCGTACTAGTACTGTAATAATAATTAACAACAGTACGATATTCCACATAACTTAGGCTAGTACTCAGTAGTACTACTAGTACTACTACTAGTGCTGGCAGTGACTAGTAGTAGTAGTACTAGCAGTAGTACTACTACTAGTACTTTACAACTACTAGTAGTAGTACTACTACCAGTAGTACTACTAGTAGTAGTACTACTACTACTACTACTACTAGTACTAGTACTACTAGTAGTACTACTAGTAGTGGTATTACTAGTATATAGGTGTGCGGAATGATGGCCGTGAATAATAGGTATCAGGTCATGTGAGGTCATCCGATAATTAACCATCCGA
>JAODAG010018968.1:0-17985 GCA_027574785.1 Orphnurgus asper | reverse complement strand
AAGCAGAATTCACTGCGATTACAACTGTTGACCGAATTGGACAAATCCCCTCCCCCCCCCCACCCTGGACATCGTTGTTAACGGCTGCAGCAGCAGGGGAACCTCGGAAAATGCGAGACTAAAGTTAAACGCCACCGATCAAATCGATTCCACAACTTTGCCTATTTTTGCACCCAGGTAATGAACTACAGGTCTCAATGTTATTCTTAACTGACCATTTTTGGCATATTTAAAAAATATATATATCTATTGTGCCAGGAGCCCATGAATTTGGTTCTGAAGTTTTTGTAAAGTTGATCTCTGTCACCACACTTGAATGGGTGAGGGGGGACCACTAATGTATAAGTTTGACACATTGTAGCGAGATCATTTGGCAAAAATTCCTCCCCCCCCACAGTATTACTGCTGGAACATCGTTTGAAATGTTTCATAAATTTCAGTCGCTGTTCTCTCAGAATTCTGTAACTAGAAGCCTTCCCAAACAATCTAAGAGGATTGTCCCACTGAGATGACAAAAAAAGGGGGTAACTGAAGAAGTGACATACGAATTGGAAATTACAATATTTATCACGATATGTTTTAGAAAGTTACCTGGAATTTATGCTACAATGAATTTGACACTTACAAAAATGATGGTGTCCAAGTTTGGAAAAGTGTTAAACGTTTGGGGAAAATTACTGATCAAAGGTCAAGGCAACTATTAAGATTTAAAAAAAACGTTAAATACCATATTTTCCCCCTGTTCACGCCGATAAAATTTGTCAATATTTCATAGAGCAGAAGCGAGTACAATATACATCCCGGTGTACTATTACAGTACATCTCCGTGGTCTACAACCTCCAATTATCGTATCAAAGCGGCTACGATCAGAGAAGATCAAATTCTGTGGTTCAGTTTAGCGTCGCGAGGGGGGGGGGGGGGTTAGAAAGCCTCGTAGCTGCCTCGTTAAAGAGACCCTGTCCTCACCCCTCTCCCGTATAGATGTGTTCTCTTGCAAGGACGCGCAAGCATACAAGTTTAAGGTAATTCAAGAGAGTTTGCGCTGCGAGAGATTTATTATTGGAGTTTAGCACCAGAGAGAAGAGACTATATGAAAACAATTCTAGTCTTCTAGTGGAGGGCAAACTATCCATAGTAACATAAGAAGGTCAAAAGATATACAAATATAAGCTCCGAAGTAAACGCCGGTTACTAACATTTTGTGCTTTTTTTTTTAATCCAAGGACCCGATGAGGGGTTGCATCAGTCAAAAACTTTGACAATTTCATAGCAAAGAGCAGTATTATTAAGTTTAAAGGAAATAATCTGTTTTAAGAATAAAAAAAAAGAAGGACGTCAGTTTAGATAGCAACGTCGATTTTTGCTCTGCTAGAGTGAACCAGATTCGATTAGTTAATTATATAATTTAATTGTTAGAAACAATGACCTAGAGGAAGGTTATTTGCCTTAAATGTCATACGGAGCATGGATATTGTTAGGCAGCTAAGAAAGTTACACATAGCTATTGACACATTAGTAGCAAGGGTTATGTAAACTCACTGGAGAGATCAAAAGGTCAACTACTTAGGATGCAACATGTCTATTTAATACACACACACACACAAAATGTATAGTAGTAGTAGTAGCGTATGGTCATTTTATGCATCACTAGAGAAGATGAAGAGTTACAATACTGTCGACAAGAAGGAACTTCCCCTAAGGAACCGTTTGCTCCGTGGGGTTTGTCATGGTGGTATCGGACTGCTTCATCACGTCTGGCAGCTCAGGAGGGTTGGAGTAGGGAACGACGTTCAGATCTTCAAAGTCCTCGGTATCTGTTTGTAAAGATGGCACATATGAAAACGAGCGTAGCTTGCATAAAAAAACTAAAAAAAAAATAGTTTCTACCGAAATACACGGACAAATTATACAGCTCTCTTCTTGTATTACCCTGCATCATATCACCGAGACATGCGAGCTGCTATCCGCCTACACAGAACATAGCTGAACATAGTCATAGATCATTGGTTCAAAACAAAAATAGGAGGCCCACATCCATCCAACCGATTTGGATTAAACAAATTTTTATCAAATTTGTGCTATTTAGAAAGAAGTGTGTGTGTGTGTGTTTTTTTTTTTAAATTCATGAGGAATTGTATATTTGGTATCACGTTGGCATGTACGCCAGCTCACATCGTACTCGTTGAGGGATTTGACCGGATGAAAGGGCGAGAGGCAAACCACCGGTTGTTCGATATGTTAGAATCGAGACTAGTTAGTGCGTTGTTATGTTTTCCATTTCGGTGATAATTTGAAGGGTAACAACATTCTGCGAACGAGACGATAAACAGATGAAATTGTACTAGCGCGTGTGTTGTCGGTCCTCCCAATCCTTGAGTATCCTGGAGTATCGCGGGGGGCCTTGGAAGGTTACCCCACATTTTATGACCTTCCTACACAGAACTTTGACCGGTCAGATTGGCTTGTGAAACTGTGGTGAGGGGAGCGAACAACATTTGCCGAGAAGAGTACCCCTTGTGTGGTAAAGGGGACAAAAAATACTGTTCTTTGTTACTTTTTATTTGTGTTCCAAATTTAATGTGCGTCCCGTCCCTCCCCCCCTTTTCAACTGGCCCTGCTGTATCTGAGGAACCGTAAACTTTTGGTCAAAGCAAGTTTAAAAAATCATTAGGAGAAACAAGATTTTTTTTGGAAGACGTAAAATATGCCATTTTGATCGATTTCAAATAAAATCTCGATATACGCACACTATATTATGATATAGAGGCCCATAATAGTTGATTTTGTTTTCTGTCAGGACCACAGAAGGGTACTCCATGCATACAGCATCAATTCAAGAAAATTCCATAGCAGCCTTCCCCACTTAATTAGTGTGCCTGCCACGTACGTGATCCAATTGGTGAATAAAGACGAGGTTGTCTACTGTAATGTTCAGTGTATATATGTTGCCTACCATACATTACATTTTTAAATTTTTTAAATTAGGACAATTGGGACAAGGATTTGTTAATCTTAAGAACTCCTACCTTCTACTCTGAAGGAAAGGCCAAGTAGTGCCGGGTCTTGTGCCTTGGCCTTGTTGCTAGTGAGGCCCGAATCGGCCAGGGTCTTCGTATCCTCTAGGACTTCTCCATCTTTGAACAGCTGCTGGTCCTCGGGAGACCTCTTCGCGATTCCTTCGATGATCTTCTTCAGATCGTAGACTGTATTGGACTCTTTAGCATCCGTGAATATAGTTGTTTTCTCCCTTTGTATCATCAAGAAAACATCCTGGGGAGAGAGAGAGAGTACAAACTTTTTTGTTTTAGAACTGTACTTCAAAACTCTCTGCTTGAAATTACATCTGATCAGATGCATGAGCATTGACATCAGGACTCTACGAATACTGTTACTGGATGATTTAGGTTAGGATTTGCAACATTGATTGACAATTGAGAAAGACCAACTTAATTACTATGTATGAACAGCAAATTTACTAAAATTAGTAAAAATAAGTTGTAACTTGTATTCACTATTTTGTATGCACATTCGTACTACGCATAATTGAGTTTCAAGTTCCTGACATAGCGATGGTCACATACTACTTACGTTTTCTTTAAATTTTGCATGTGGTATAGTATAGATAATAAGGATCAGAAAGGGCAATGTCCTCAAAAAGGATCCTGAATCACAAAAACCCTAAATTCTATCAATATCAGAAGAATAGGCATCAATACCATTCTTGAAGGCATTGACACTACTACTACTAGCATACACCAATGACTCAGGCAAGTCATTCCACTCATCTACCACTCTCTGTGAAAAAGGAGAACTTTCTGCTATCTAACCTGGAAAAATCCTTACGAAGCTTAAGACTGTGACCTCTGGTTACGGTTATTGTTCGAGGGGCCAATTGAAAAATCATGAAACGTCAGCCTATCAAAACCATGGACAATTTTAAAAACCTGCAAAAGATCAGAAGCTTTGCAAAATTGGTTCATATTTTCCAGACATAATTACACCCTACACTTGAAGGGAATAAGGTGTAGGGGGCTAATTTTGCCAAATTTAGATTATGAAATATTTCACTACATATTTTGTAAATTGTACTTGGAACTTACTACTTGTAAGTTGTACTAGGCCGACATGAGGTGATGCCTGCAGTAGATCCATTCGTCCTCATTTTGAGCGACTAATGGCTGCTATATTAGCAGACGTGTTTAATTAACAAAATCGAGCTGTTTTTTCTTCAATTTTTTTTTCACCCAGAATGTCTGAGGGGGCCAAAAAGTAATTAAACTTGACCGCTGGTCTAAACGGGACCCTATGGCACTTTCGCACAGACGCTGTATTGAGCTTAGGCCGTTGCAACAGCAGTGGCCCAGTCCCTGCGTGCGCTATATAGCGTTACCCATTTAACACAACAAAAGCGAAGAAAGGGTTAGGTTCTAAAATTCTAAGTAATACTGTACTAGTATTATTAATTCCATTTTCCAAACGATGATGGTTGGGTTGAAAACACTTACCATCCTTCGGAAACAACAAAGGCCGAGAGGAAATTGTTACTAGTAAAAGCAGGCAGTTCTGTTAAACCCCCTCACCGAACGGAGTAAAAAAAAAAATATCAAATTTCCAGGTTCAAATTAGAGATGATTATTGTTTCGCATGGGAATAATTATTACCAACAAACTGGCAAAGTTAACACCGTCACGAATGGCACGAAAAAGCCATTTGCCATTTGAAGCCAGATACCATAATAGGTTAACTCGTGGAGGGTTTTTTTTTTCCCCCTCCTGCATTTTAATTAATTTTTCTTCTTCCCTTTTCGCCGTCAGTTTTTTTTTTCCCACTAACTAACTATTATTTTATTCTTTGGTTTGTCGCGTAAAATTTTTTTCAAAATTAAAACGGAATAATTTGGGGGCCAACTTTAAATTAAGGGCCTAGTTTAATGTAACTTAAAATATTCGTGGTTTTTCGTTTATTTTCCTGGAATGGGGGGATCTGAGCGTGATAATGTAATAACTAAGTCACTTTTATTTATTTCTATGGGTTTTACGGAGAGTAAAAAAAAAAGCCCAAATGACGAGTTTGGACCGGTAACCGGTTTGAAAATAGACCGGTAACCGGGTAACGGTTTCCAGCACTAACCGATTTGACTCGGCACGGATCGCGGACTCGGGTCTTTCGGGGGGGGGGGGAGGAGTCGACGCGGAATGATTGACATATTATTATTATACAGGCCCAGGACCCGCAAAGAACAGTCAACAATGTCAATGGTATTAAAAATAAGTAAAAAAAAGTTAAAAGAAAGGCAATCGCGACTGCTGCTGTGACTCTCCTGGTTCATTCTTGCTCGATTAGATTGGGTAAGGCAGAAACTAAAAAAATTGTCAGTTGGTTTACTTTGCATGTTGACTGACTGACTGATTTTGAAAGCAATTTTTTGTTCTTTGTAAATTGTATTGTAAACTTAGTTTTTATGGAAAGTTGTGTACGTCTTGCTGTATTGTAGAACGTGTAGGCCACTAACCAGTGCTACGTAGCATGGGGCCATTGCTAAATTAGGCCTAGTCAAGATATTACTATTACTAGTATTACTAGGCTAGTAGTACTACTACTACTATACTACTATACTAGTACTACTTACTAGTAGTACTACTACTAGTAGTAGTTTACTCCATCACTTAGTAGTATTGATACTAGTAATAGTAAGTTACTACAACTAGTACTGTAGAACTAGTCACTGAGTATGTATTATATTACTAGGCCTTTACCCGTTGTTGATGGGGTAAATTGTAATAAGTCACGTACTACTAGTGCTTCTTAATAAATAATAATTAATTAATAAGTCCTCCGACAGAGCCATGTTGGGTATGCACAATTGTGTCAGCTTCCATTATGCATTTGTTTTCCCCTAGGACGGGTTCCCAACCTGTGGTATACGCGTACCACCAGTGGTACATTTGGACTTTGTCGGTGGTACACAGCGTGCTTCCTTTTTTTATTTTTTTATTTTTTATTTTTTTTATATATTGTACTTTTTTTTATGTATTGTATTTTTTTTTATGTATTGTATTTTTTTTATGTATTGTATTTTTTTTTATTCTCGATCCTCAATCCCCCTCATGCATCCCTCAAGCGGCTGTACACTGACAGATATTTGTTATCGGCCATTAGTGCACTTATTTCATCATTGATTCAATCAATTCAGCGTCTTATTGTTCGTTTTGCCTACGTGACCTCTACTTAATATTACAGTTGAATATTGGTACAGTGGTACTCGTGTGGCACCACGAAAATGTGAAATGGTACCCCAGTAGAAAAAGTAACTAACGTCGCGAGTTGTGAATAACACGCTGGGATGTGACTATAGTAAATAGTTTTTTTTCTGTGCATAACAGGTCTGTTCTATTAGTTCCCTGTCTTATCGGTTCTATTAGTTCCCTGTCTTATGAGCAGCATCTGTTACATCTGAAGCTTACCCACATTGGAACTGAGACGTACATTTCTTCGTGGTGATCTTTTGCAGGCCTTTTAAACTTGTCCATGGTTTTGATCGGGAAGTTCCATGATTTTTTCAATTTGTCTATACCTAGGTCATGATTTGTGTAAACAAGTAAATAGGGTATGTAAGAGTGAGACTACCCCAAATATAGTACATGTGCATATGTGTATGTAGATACTAGCCTATATCATAACTTTGTATACTCAGTCATGTATGTATCCTATATTTGAGGAGAGTGGTCGTACGTTAAAAATATACCCAAAATTGCAACGCCACAACTTGTCTACAGTGTTGAGTGTGGCCGTTGGCAACTGGTAGCACTGGTGATGTTTGGTGTCTCAAATGGTCGTAATTCTATAAATGTCTAAAGAGCACTTCAAAGTTGGATTTGAAGCTAGAATTAATATTATTCATAAGGTGTCAAGTTCATAATGTACGGGTAAACTCTGCTTTTTAAAATTGGCTGACCAGGCTAAAGTAGATTGTTAGTTAGATTCCAGCTTTTGTCTGGGTTCTTCAAAGTGAGTCCAACCAAAACATAGGATAAAGCTAGGAGATTGGATATAGTATGCACTATATTTGAGGTATATTTACTGGTGTGTACTTCACTAAGACTAAGACTACCTCAAATATAGTGTATGTACATGTGAATGTAGATACTAGCCTATCCCCTAACTTATACATACTCATGTATGTATCCTACAATTGAGGTGGTCTTACGTGAAGTATATACCAGATTGTAAATTAGATTCAATATTTGGTCAGGATTCTTGAAGTGACTGAGGTATATAGCTTCCCCCAAGGTTTGGTGTGCTGCCCCAGATGAAATTCACACAATGCGAGCATCGATTCCTCTAGCTTTCGGCAAAGTCATTTATAGCTCTGTGACCGATATCAAGCACCAAAGAAACTGCTGCAACGACTGTTAGTGGCAAAGAGCAGGAACTGGTAATGTTAGAATGCTGCATAAATACATGAAACTCTGTTCTGATAATTCTTTTGTTCATCCAACGTAACCACATAGCCATCTCCACCTAACGGCTACCACCTGTCGCCTGCCACTGCACATTTCTGACCTCCCTTATTTCGCTTTTCTTTTCTCTATAGATTACAATGGGAAGCTGAAGAAGGATTAACCAAACAGGAACAAGCAATAAGAATCCAGCGTGTCACCAGCCTAATCCCTCCACCAGTCCCCCCTCCTTTGCAATCGAACCACGATCTGCTGTTCGACAAAACTCAGAATGAAGACCAGGTTATTCATCGGGTTTATTACCTTTGTCTCCTTGGACGTCGGCATCTCCTTCTCGTTTTGGAACCACGGGACGGACGTGAGGGACGTTCTGCGGGAGGTCTCGGACTTGGACGTGTTCACCGGTCTGGCCGATTTATTTCTGATGTCCCTCGTAAGGGGATCCGTGCTGATTGGCGCTATTTGCGGGTACCTGTGCAACCCGGCCCTGGCTCCCCGGAGGCTCCGGAATGGGAAACTCTTCGCGAACGTGGTATGCATGCTGATGACCCTGTACGCCGTCGCCAAGCTGCTGATGTACTGGGAGAGAGAACGAGACGTGCGTAGCCCCTGGGTCTGGCTGCTCCTCGTGTGGACGGTCCTGGCCTCTGTGTCGATGGCCCTGCTCTGGCGCTGGTTAGGAAGCGTAAAGGAACTTCCAGCGGCGGGGAGGCGTGGGGGATCGTCCGTGAATCGCCACTCGGGGGAAAACGGAGAGGTGGCACCGCTGTTGACCGGCAGCTGTGGAGGAGGGAGACCGGAAGAGAAAGACGGTGGAGGCGGCGATGGCAAAGAGGGTCCCTCGAGAGGAGCCGCGGCGGTGTGGCAGCTGATCGCTTATTCGAAACCGGATATTCCGTACCTTTTGCTAGCCTTTGTAGCCTTGCTGATAGCTGCCAGTTGTAAGTCCAAATATCTTGGCGAAATGTCACACACGTCTTACTTGTACCCGCACACAGGCACAGAAAGCTGGGAGAAGTTCCCGTTCTGCCATGTGATAGCCATTTTTCTCCCTGTTTCTGTCAGCGTGTCTGTCGTGGTTAATCCCTACACTTTCGTTTCTCCCTCCAAACGATTGCACATATAAACCTTTTAGATGTACACAAACTACAGTATATGCTGTACATTTACATTGTCGGGTGTTTTGGTTTTTTTATCGAGTAATTTGATGTGATTATTGTCCATTTTCGTACGTTTCTTTCTTGTTAAAATGTGTAGCAGACTATTTTAGGTGCATACGTCCACTATTCGCCCGTGCGAGAAAAAAAAACACTCCCCTAAGGTAAGGTTAGTTAAAATGTCGGAAAACAAAAGCATTTAAATACGTCGTAAAACAAAAGCAGTTAATTCATCCGAAACGAGAGCAGTTGATACATCAGAAACGAAAGCAAACAAAAAGCCAATGGAAAACGAAAGCAATTAAATTATAAAACGGCTTGAAAACCTAGCTTTTATCAAAGTGATCTTTTGGAGAAGAACTGTAGTCTGTGGAACTTTCAGAGTGTGATTCTCTCTCGTCCTGAAATTAGGGGCTGATCCGGCAGGGTCGCTGGGAGGGGAGTGGGGGTAGCATTTTGCAGATTAACCTAATCCGATACGGTATCACCTGCCACGGTTAAATTCCTGAGGTTTTTTGCGGCCAAGATAACTGTTCGTTATGAATCAGGCTCCGGCCTGTAAATAATAGCGAAGCTGGCCACAGAGGGTGGAAGTTTCGTGGTTAACGTGATTTACGGTCTCTTTCAAACGAGCGCATGTGGTGTGTGCCCGAGGGTGGCTGCAGCGCGGTCGTCGGATGAACACGTCGCAAGTCCGAGACCTCTCGCAGAACGTCCCTCACGATTGACACCCGTTTGCTTTCCTTGTACCGTCTGCAGCCGATATATTTGTCCCTCTGTTAACCGGCCAGGTGATCGACGGTATCGTCTTGGAGCACGACTTCGACAAGTACGCCAGACCAATCGTCATCCTGGCGATCATTTCTGCTGTAAGGTACGTTATGAATGGTCATCTCCTTTGGGAGATGAATACTTAACCCTGTACAATGAATGATACACTGGAAATGGACAGAAATATTGAAACAATTATTTTTTTTGCTACAGCGATATAGTTGGGGTTTGCTTTCCATTCAGTCAAAATTACTGAAAGTATTGAGATTGAAAGGCAATAACCCAAGGGCAAACGTTTGACAATTTTGTTCGTTTGGTTTCGTGAGCGGAGCACTCCGTCGACGCTGCAAACGTATTTCGGTTTTATATCGTGACGAAGAATAAGTTTGATAGTTTTAGTTTTTGCTTGGTGGATGCATTGGTCATTGGAAACGGTCAGCACCTCTGTTCTTCGTTCCGTATTGGAAGTACGCGCTTAAAATGGTTATCTGTGGTCGGCGGTCCACATGTAACCGTAAGACTGCTTTAAATTCTAAGTTAGCCTGTGCCAAGTTAACAGAAATCAAGTCTGGTGGCCACAGCCTCACAAGGGCTTTTGACAGAACAGTATAGGTAGTATGATTAATTTAAATTTATTGTGGGATGGACGATACTCTGGCCTTTAGCATTAAGTTTAGGGGCTTGGAAGTAGGTGAACACTTTCAGTTGCAACTTCAACTGGTGATTGAGCCATCCTGTAACATTCCATTCTTTCACTTGGGGAAGGGGGTATAGCCTAATTACTAGTTGTCAGAGAGAGAGAGAGTCGCTGCATTCCACCTGGGACGGGAAGCCTGTTGTCAGTTACTCGTAGAGTTAATTGTTTAATAACAAGTTTGAGGGTAAATAAAAGTAAATTAATCGAGGGAAAAATAACGCCCCTGCTATTTTTAACTCGCAGGCTTTGGCCTGCGGGCCAAAGACAATAATCGTGATCAAGGGGAAATATTTGTCAACCATCGTAAAACGGACCTCGTTCACCATCGTCCGTATCTGACGGGGTATTAGTCGAATTAAAATATTTGCAGTGATTGGACAAATTTAATGCTCTCTTAAGCCATACGGCAATTTTTAATAAATTTGTTCCGATTTCAATAACGCCAAGTCTATGAAATCGGATTATCTTCCAATTCCTAGAGTTGATGATAGGATAGACAGAATCGAAAGATCGGAGATAGTTAACTAAGTTTGATATTTTCTGAAAGCATCCCATTAACAGATGGATATGTTGGCGTTTGTCGCCCCAGTCGGGCTGTACTCTACCAAGACCGAGAAAAAATAAGCTCCCGCAACTCTTCCGAGAATTACGAGCAACGTTGCGTCACTTGCGTCGACGATACAGCGACGCATTTCGATTGTCAACTCCAATAATTTGTGCCGTCCGTTCAACTTACTTTATCGTTACTTTCAGTAAATGTACGTTAAGGTTGAAATCATAAAGTATTGTCTGTGAGGTTTGTACCATCGGGCGTTCAAACAAACCTGTTTTTTTTTATTGAGGGCAATTAATCGTCCTGTTGCCGATGGATTCCTGCTGTAAGTTATACCGGTACCTTCGGGGGTATATCCAATATCGTGCCGGAGCTCTAAGATTACTGTTCATTTCCTGGACGGTTTTGCTAATTCGAGTGGAATATTGATATCATGTAAGACGCTCAACCCTTCGCTGAGAAGTGGCCGCCGGTAGATGTAGTTAACGATGGATTATTTTTAAAGAACCGGTACATATTCCTTCATGATGAGTGAAGCAAAGCTGGGACGTCGGTTGGGGGGGGGGTTGGGTCAGATTTGAGGTTCTACGGTTGTACGTGGTGGTTGCA
This sequence comes from Orphnurgus asper, assembly GCA_027574785.1. NCBI lineage: Eukaryota > Metazoa > Echinodermata > Holothuroidea > Elasipodida > Deimatidae > Orphnurgus > Orphnurgus asper. The sequence continues at coordinate 6,737 of JAODAG010018968.1, read as the reverse complement.
TGGGTGCGGCGAATTAAAGTGTGATTGTGGTGATTATTAACGACGAATATCATGATACCTCGCAGCAGGATTAAACAGAACCAATAAAAAAAATCCTGCAACGCACTTTGTTCTTGAAGAAGCGTATGGTAGCTGAACTCGTTTGGGTCGCTGAAGAAATAACTCTGCCAACATTTTAACGTATTTAGTTCATCTTCTTCACAGTTCCGTAGCTACTGGGGTCAGAGGGGGAACCTTCACGCTGACCATGGCCCGGCTGAATATACGAATCAGAAACAAACTCTTCGTGAGCCTGTTGAGCCAAGAGATGGGATTCTTTGATACTACGAGGACGGGTGATTATTATGGTTTTTTAACCTCCACCCTCTTGCCGTACAAGCCACTTTAAATGTAGAACGGGCTAGGCGTAATATAGTGTTACTTGAACTTTTGTAGCCTATACTGCCTATCCTATGCTTTTTATGGCAACATAAAATCATGAGTTTAATACAAAATGTTACCCTTTTTTATATTTTAAATATAGCCTAGCATATAAGCCTAGCCTAGCTTTTCATGTAATGACTGTTTTCAAACACTAAACCAGTTATCCATACAATCGTAGTTCCAATGATTCTTCATAGAAGCTATACATGATTCTTTTATTGATTTAGTGTATATTTCTGACTAGTGAGGCCAGTGAAATTTGCTCGATTTGATGTTTTATTCATGGATACTCTTCTGTGGTCCTGACTGCAACTTTATTCCTTAATATAATGAATTACTGTACATAAAGTTATTATCAAAGCAGGAATCAGGATGGCTTTTAATAATTTATTGTTATTGGAATTGTAATTCAGGGTTCATTCCTGGCTTCTTGCGCCAAAGAAACCATATGCTTCGCGGCCTACCAATATAACGAGCTGCCTTTTCTGGATGGGAACGCCGGCCCTCACTAGAGGGATGTGGCCAGCATCAATAGATTTTATAGGATGCTTACCTTCACATCCCTATGACACCAACAAGCCGGCAACTCCTAGCCTTTAAAGTTGTCAAGTTCACTTCTGTCCCCTTCAGTCTGGGCCACGGACCCACGAGTCTTCGCACAAGGTTCATCCAGCCCGCGGTGGCGCGGCTTCAAGGACGAGGAGTCCGGTTGATTGCTCACCGAGACTGTTGGTTTGTCGTGGTTGATTGCGAAGAGCAAACTTTGCTCTAAAGTGAAAACAACTGTCCAGCTTCTCCAGTCCCGAGGATGACTGATCGACTTGGAAAGTCCTCACGGCCAACCAGATGGATCAGATGGATCATGCATCTTGGATTGACTTGGAAAGTCCTCACGGCCAACTAGATGGATCATGTATCTAGGATCGACTTGGAAATTCCTCATGGCCAACTAGATGGATCATGTATCTAGGATCGACTTGGAAATTCCTCATGGCCAACCAGATGGATCATATACCCGTCCCAAAGTGAAAACCTTCCCTCAGATTAGGCAGATTCCGATCGTGAAACGATCTGGGCACGATGGGTTTCACGGCGTCTTCGTCGTTTTTTTCCCTCGGCAGGCGACATCACATCGCGGTTGACCTCCGACACCACGACCATGAGCGACACCCTCAACCTGAACATCAACATCTTTCTCAGGAGCACGGTTAAGATCATCGGTTTTGTGGTCGTCATGGTGAAGCTGTCGTGGCAACTGACTGTCATCACATTTGTAGGGATCCCTCTGATAATCATCGTGTCTGAATATTACGGTGAATTTTACGAGGTGAGCTCAAGCAAAGTTTTAATCGAGTCCTTTGTTAGTTCCCAATGTGCTGGTTCTCAATCATACAATGCTGCTTAGCGACACGCTGTTCTATTTTTCTTGTGATCGTGGTACACTGTGGGCCCTGATAAACATACCACAGGCTCCTGACTGGCCTGGCCAGAAACCTGTCCGTAGAAAATGCCAGAAAAGTCACACAATCGGGGAGATAAAATTATAGTCTTAAAAAAAAGTCTTCTCTTTTTTTTTCTTCGTGATCGAACAATTTTTCTTCGTGCGAAGTACACGCAGCGTACTGTTGTAAATGATAATAATGATAAATAACACCGTTAATTGAACCATCAGAAACTTTCAAAGAGGCTGCAAGACTCCCTGGCGGAGGCCAACAACGTCGCCGAGGAGACCATCTCCACCATCAAGACGGTCCGCAGCTTCGCGGGCGAGAGGCAGGAGGCCGTCCAGTACGCCGGCAAGTTGAAGGTCTCCTACAAGCTGTGGAGGTTGGAGGCTCTGGTGTTCGGTTGTTACGCCGCCGGCAACGCCGTAAGTCCAACGGTTCGTGGGTCTCGTCCGTAGCAGTCCGACGTGAAAGCGAAACGTTGGGCATTTAACCGAGGCGGTCTTGTCTGGGATGTGGTGTGTGGAGGCGTGGGGGTTGGTTTCATGAGGACTGGTGTACCAGTTAAGTTTTCTCAAAATTTCATTTCGATTTGTCTTGCTTTCGTCTGCTCCTTTTTCCAAAATTGTAACGGTCAATTTTCATACGACATCTCTACCGCGTAAGACTAGTTTCAAAGTTTTTATGGGCGAGGAACCTGGTTCAGCCATAATTTTTGCCACCCCTCTCCTTCAGAAGCAATAATGCAAGATATCCGTCATCTTTCCCAGCTTCTAGAAACGGTGATGCTGATCTTGTCCCTGTACTACGGAGGTCATCTCGTCGTCATCAAGGCCATGAGCAGCGGCCAACTGATCTCCTTTCTCCTCTACCAGATGGAGCTCGGGACGGCCTTAGACGTAAGAGGGGTCACTTTCTCCCCATCCCCCTCCCATTCCCCTCAATTTTGTAGCAAACATCTTATCATCTGCTCGAAATGTTTCTTTCCCCCTTTTCAAAGTAACCCTACGTATCTCGTTCCGCGACACCATTGATGGCAACGCCGTGTGTCATTACTCGACTGTGTGGAGCTTGAGGATGTTAGACGTCCGCTCTGCCGTAGACTGGAGAATAAGCAGGAAGCCGTCCTTTCGTCCCCCGTCTCTTCGATCGTTAGGGCAGTGAGAAGCGAACAAATAGAAGCCAGTTTCAACAAATTTGATTTCAAAGATGTAGGTTTTAAGTCATGTGCGGAACAGGCTTGTGACCCCCGTTGGGGTCGATAGCGGTTCGTACTATCGTTCCCCCGGCGATTTTTTTTCCTTCTCTTCGTCCTTCTTCTTTTCTTAGGACATCGCCACCGTCTACACCGGTCTGATGCAGGCCGTCGGGGCCTCGGCCAAGGTCTTCGAACTCATCGCTCGAGAGACCAAGATGAAGAACGACGGCCGGAGGGCTCCGGGGAACTTCCGGGGAGTCGTCGAGTTCAAAGACGTGTCCTTCGCCTACCCCTCCAGGCCAGATTCATCTGTCTTGAAGGTACGCGCGACGTAGGTCTCGATTGGAGGATACGGTGGAGACGGTTACTCTCATCTCTATTTCGAGAGAGAAGATGTCTCCCCCGTTCTGGCGAATCTAATGCTGGGACTTTTTTTTGATTGGTGGGGGCGGGGGCATTTGAAGGGTTGCCTTCATGCTAGTATGCTTTGCCTTCTTGCTAGTATTCGCTGATTTCGGGTTAGTATGCTTTGCATTCAGGTTAGTATGCTTTGCATTCAGGTTAGTATGATTTTACTTCAGGGTTAGTATGATTTTATTTCAGGTTAGTATGATTTGCCTTCATGCTAGTATGCATGCTATGAGCATGCACCTTATAAGTTAACAATTTCATACCATCATGCATGTAGACTATACACTGTATATACTGAGTTCTGCATTATACAGGTTCAGAAACTTCAATTGTTGACATATTGCTCTTGTGATTCATGTGTCATTGTTTTATGTGGGACCAATCAAGATCGTCAGTGTTCTTCTGTCTGTTATTTCTGTTTCGTTAATCATCAAACCGTTGCTCGTAATGATCACCTGTCCTATGTGAGACGTATCAAAACATCAGTTATCTCTCCAAGTCTTGGTTTAATATAATGATATAATGGTTTGATTTATTTCTCTATTTTTTTCTTCTATAGAATGTGAGCTTTACAGCATCACCGGGTGAGGTCGTGACCCTGGTAGGCCCCAGCGGGGGCGGCAAGAGCACCTGCGTCAGCTTACTGGAGCACTTCTATGACCCCTCGGAGGGGCAGGTTCTGGTGGATGGAATTCCGATACAAGACTACGATCATGAGTTCATTCACAACAAGGTTTTTTTAAGTTCTTTCTCTCAAAATTTTGCCATAGTAATCCCCATCGCTGGTCTACACTTGCTGGGACACAATCTTTGAGTGGTAGTCATTTGAACGAATGCTGCACACATGCCAAAACGAAGCGTTTCCATTTAAAATGTGGCTAACACCAAGAAGGACCATTGCAATTTACTGGTCGATCGGAGGTCAGTAGGAGGTCAGAAGATGAAAGAAGGGTCCGGCCAACCGCTCGGCAGGTCGTAAGCGATGCCGTCCACCTCACCGTGAACGGATCGTATCCGCCGGAAGACGTGAGAATACCGTAAACAGATTTTCCGTTTCCCGCCAAAATAAAAACAAAAATTGGCAAGCTTCGGTAAGAGTTACGTTCCCAATGTTTTTGTCTCCGCTTTTTCGAAGTTGGCCCTAGTCGGCCAGGAGCCGGTCCTGTATGCACGGTCCATCCAGAAGAACGTAGCCTATGGCCTCCCGGACTGCTCCTTCGACGACGTACGGCACGCCTGCCAACTCTCGAACGCAGACACGTTTGTGACTGAGTTAGGGAATGGATACGAAACCCAGGCTGGAGAGAAGGGCACTCAGTTGTCAGGTAGGATACAGTATTAGAATGGAGTCCTAGAATCCTGTCATAATGTCCCCGCGAACCTACCTCGTGGCAGGAGAGACCACCCATCGTCTCCACCGTAACTACACCTCTTCTCTCTGTTGTCATATGTAGGCGGCCAGAAGCAGAGGATCGCCATAGCCAGAGCGCTGGTGAGGAACCCACGAGTCCTCATCTTAGACGAAGCAACCAGCGCTCTGGACGCAGAGAGCGAACACGCAGTGAGTGGTGTATTTTCTACATTTGTCGCAGGGAAAACATCTCGGCTTGCATTTCAGTTTTGTACTTTTTTTTGGAGGGGTTCCCCATTGGAGAGGAGCTAGGTGTGTGCGGCGATGCATGTGCAAGAAAAATCGAGAAGGCCCCGCCCACCCCTCGATTGGCCTCGTGCTAAGAAACGGAAATAGGTCCGATTCTATTCTATAACTTGGCAAGAAGTTGTAGACGTAAGGTACACGCTTGAGTCGTGCAAACGTTTGATTTAAAACTGTCGTTCATGAATTGGGCGGGTTCTGTACTAGCTTGTCAATTAAACAATGCAAGAACTGCATTTCAGATGGGTTTTATACTAGGGATTTGTGTCCCTATAAGATGTTCCCTATAGTTTTGGGGTTTTAGTTAGCATGCATATTAATGAGTGGGAGTGGCCAAATTCGTCGAATGGTAATACCTTCGTACGTGGCACAAGATCGACGACGGGCATATTGGCACGTTTTCTGCGCCGTGCAAACGTTGGGTTTCACTTTGTGATTTCGTCAGGAGGGGGGGGGGGGGGTTGCACAATCCATTATCAATTTGACAAATTTAAGGGGAAAAAAAATCATTATCGGACGTGTATCGGACGTTGCGAGGCTGGCCCAGAACAGTTTCGTCAGGGGATAGTGATCCATTTCACGAAGGATCGTTTTTGGGTTCTTTCCGTGTCTTTTTGTTGTTGTTTCTAATCGGTAATCGCGTGTTTTTGTTTCCGATGCAGTCAAGTCTGCGTGCGGGGGTTGGGGGTGCTGGTGTGATGCTTCAGTTTGGAAACGATTACCAGTCGAGAGGGTCTCTCTAATTGGTTATTATTTCCATTCATGAACCCACTGATTTTGACTACCATGTTTGGAAAAAAATGGCCTAGTACTTTGTGACTTAATTTCGCGAATGGAAGGTGGAGATGATCTATTAGTAGGTGATGATAGCATCGTTCGGTGTGTTTGCGCTTGCTGATGTAAGTATCATCCTCCTCCGCGTTTGATCTCGTCAAAGTTTCAATTTCTGCCGAAAGGCATATGGAAATCACTGGTATCCTCCGAGTGCAAGTTAAGTGTAAAAATTCTGTGGATTTGCACGTGCTGGTTTTTCCGGAAGGTCACGAGGGTGGCACGGACACATTTCCAACGTGTAACTCGTCATCGCTGTGTTGTCTCCCGCACCACGTTGGAGTGCGGGCGCCGCATGCATAAGCGATTCATTTACCCACAATTCCCCTAAGCTGCAGGAGTATGGACATCACAATGGCTGCTCGACAGGTTGCAGATTGCAGCATTTGTGAATAAGGGTCGTTTAATGAACCTACGTCGTCATAGAGGGCTGGACAAACGTCCCCGTTTTCCCCGAACCGTTCGTCTCCGCGGTATTTATTTCCGTCCGCAGGTCCAGGAAGCCATCGGGAAGCAGTCCAAGGAGAGAACGGTGCTGATCGTGGCCCATCGACTCAGCACCATCAAGAAGGCCAGCAAGATCGTCGTCATCGACCGGGGCCGGGTGGTGGAGAGCGGAACCCACAACGAGCTCGTCGCCATGGGGGGGATGTACGCGAACCTTGTCCACCGGCAGCTGCTCGACGGCGACGGTGAGTGCGACGGTGATGGCGACGGGGTTTTCAGAAGGAGCCGCAGTCCCGTCCGTTGCCCTCCGAGAAACAGGAACAGGGCG
>JAODAG010018857.1:0-17986 GCA_027574785.1 Orphnurgus asper | reverse complement strand
ATGTGATACGCTTTAATAAAATAAATATAAATATCTAATAAGTGAATTAGTGGGTATATATATATATATACTTTTCCTCTCTAAGGGAAGAGGGAAGTTGCCTAATATTTTTTTATGAATTGCATCGTTGGGTTCCATACCTATTAATCTAGTTTCTTCATTGTTTAATGCTGCAATAATGAATGGTAATCTACTAACCCATGATGTGTATCTGCCTGTCAACCCTGCCGGCGAGCAGGTGGATAAAGGATAGTTTGAAAGATATTTCAAATATGTTACAACAATTAAGTGTAACATTAGTAAATGCTTTGCCTGGAGTTATTGGTGGCATACTGTCTTGGCCAGTAAATCTCTTAAGTGGTGCTGTAGGATTTTTAGCAGAAACTGTATGGTTAATTATCACTGCTGTATTTGGTCTATTTATTTGTTTCGAAACAGATCTAAAAAATGTAAACACAACGCTCAACCAGGTGGCTAGCAGTGGTAGAGACTCTGTCATGTCCTGTCCGTCCTGTCTTTCAGCCTCTACCACCACTCGCCTTCAATCGCCGCAGACCACCGGTTTGGGAGAACCCGCAGGTTTTTCACCAGGTCCTCCGCCTAGCCTTTCTCATGGGTCACTAGGTCCTCCACCTTCTCACTTGTCGATGCCTGTACCTAGTGTTAGCAAAATAGATTTGGTTTGACCTTGAGCACATAGAATAGCGTAGACAATGTTCGTATAGAATCATTAATCGCTTCAATGCCAATATCCGAAAATCCAACGCGATCGTCTAAAATAAGTCCAAGTAACCTCATTATTATTTTGTTTGATATACATAACTGTATTTTTAGAACAGTGGTTGTCTCCAAAACTCATTACTGTTGAATCAGAATAATCGCGTCTGCTATTATATTATAAGGAATATTCAAACTTGAGGAATCATAATTATTTCCTGGAACAGGTCTGCTTCCAGAGGAAGCAACCCGATAATACGCTGGCTGTACATAAATAAATGCTACGTTTATCAATAAGTTGTTTCCAGTTGGTTATACTAAGTCTATGGGATTGCTAAAGGTTCCCAATGATTTTCAAATGAAGTCGGACAACTAATTTATTTTAACAATCTTCTACAGGTACAATAAAATGAAACGAATAAAAATTACGTATCATTTCATTATCATGTTGTAAGTGTTCGTAACTCACACCGCATCCAGTGGTCGCGCACCAGGTTACAAAATGTAACATATTTTCATATGATGTTTATTACTTAATCTGTTTATACGTGTGGTATTTTATATTTTTCAAATAAATTAGGAAAATTAGCTGTAAAGGTTTGATCATAAGAAATGCTTATAATTGGTTCTTTTACAATTGATTTATTATATGCACAAACACCACCCACTTTATAATGCTTGGATGGACTGCTTTGATTATTTATATTTAGTATATACTTATAAATATATATATATGTATATATATATATATATATATAAACAAGCATATCAATATATATAATATGTTTATTCTGTCGAGTAATGTGCTTGTTAACTTTTGAAAATACAGATTTTGACAAACCATTAGATATCCATCCTATAGATATTAGTAATGGAGAATGGAGGATATTTTTAAAAACAGCTATATTCTGGAATTGATAATTGAGGGGGTGAGGGGACGAGTCCAACACTTCCGGGTTTTTTTTTACAACATTGTTCAACTGACAGAAATCATCAACCGCATAGGGTCGATTACCATTGTATATTCAAAATGGAGTGATGTGGTAAAAAATGTGGTGGCAGAAGATAAAACAATTACATTTCCAAAGAGCAATTATGAAACTATTAACATTACCATCTGGAGAATTATCAACTGGTACAACCAGTGGTCAAATATACCATTTAAAGCCATGTATTTACATTGTGATTTCTAGCATAACTTGTTAAATGTTGTTAGGTGTTATACTTGTGAATAATAAGGGTTATGGGAGTAGCCAGCATTATGAATTTCTTACTACTGGTAAACTACCCATTAAAAGTATCAATGAATTTAGTTTTAAACTAAAAGACAGAGAAGGAAATAATAGCGGATTACCAATTATTATAGAAATAATCATGAAATAATTATATTTATATATATATACAAATAACTAAATAAGAATATTTACGTAAATATAAACTTATTAATAAAAAGCTAAGAGCTAAATCTAAGATACATAATGATATCAGAGTAGTGGCACAGTCTAAGCTAAAAACAAGTATATAATACATATCACAGGAAATTTAACATTATGAAAGAAGAAATCAAAACAAAACTTCAACCAGATGAAAACATAAATAAACACATTAAAGATGCATTTTCAATAAATGAATTCAGTTGATTTTCAATCAGATGATTTTTTCAATCTCCACCACGCCATAATCCACGCCATCCTAATTGTTGCGTTTGTCCATGGTGGGCAGGGAGAATCTTTACCTGGATATTTTGGAATCTGAAATCTTTGAATGATAAACAATTGGTATTAATTCATTTGGGGAATTTTTATGACTATTTAACAATATTTCTTGTGTGTTTGGATTGTTTGATGAGGTAATAACACGATATACAGTAACGATATACAATTCTCTGCTCCATACATCGTTTGACCATACCTGGCTCACTTTCTACTAACTACTGATCGTGACTGGCATGCCTCAAATGTCCAATTTCATAACTTAACAGTCGTGGGTCGGTAGAGGAGGTTTGAAGATTACGAAAGTCTTGTTTCCTCCGTACCCCGAAGACTTGCTCAAAGTTCCATACAACGTAACAACTTAAAGTTTACACTCGACTATGTTTAGAGAACTAGAAGAGACTAACCCGTAACCCAAATATGTTGATTTGTTATGTACTCCTGCCGAAACCATCTTCCCTCAACGTTACCAGTGTACATCCGTCATATTTCTTCATTGGCCGTTTTTTTTCTGAAGAAGCAACTTGTTCATGATGTTAGGGCTCCACCACAGACGTTAACAACCTTCTGTTTCTCTCTATATGACAGTGGCATAAAACTTTACTTCTGTATCAATATCAAATAGAAGACCGATGTTTGCTTTATGGTATGGCGTACATCCCAGTAAAATCGCACTTTATGATGTGTTTGTTTGTTGTCAGTCATATGAGTTGTTTACTTTCATTTTGGGAATTGATAAGAAGATTGAAAATTGGTTCTCTCTTAGTCGAAGTCCATTTCTACGAGCTTCCCTATACAATTCGTGTTCATAATCGGTGTCGATGATATTGAAACATGCTCCAAAACCAATTTTCAGAGAGATATCTCCAAGGAAAAAGATCATATATATATACCTTTAAGAAGGGGACAATCCAAGTGTATGATGATAAAAATGAAGGCACGATGCTGTGAAAAAGTATGATCTTTTGTATAGATGTTCTGACTATTTACATATTCAAATTTCTGACAGGTTTGCATTATTATTACTTTTAAGGTAAATCTGCTTGCTCTCATTAACTTGCCGAGTGTGATATCTAAATAGTGGTTTGGATCTGACTGGTCAGGGCCGACATATATTGCCCGATATTGGCTGATATTTTAGAGTTTTCCATTGGATTGTGAAAGGGAACCGTTCTTCATAATTTAGATCCCATTGGCAAGTCATATGTAGATATTATATTTTCCAGAAGTAAAAATATGCAAATGGCCATTTGCGTTGCACGGTCATTGATACCAAGAGAACAAGAAGAGAACAAGCACATTTAACGAATAAAAGACTAATACGTGTAGATAACAATTACAACAATGGAGAGTGAGATAAGACACTCGGGCTTAGGACAATTTGGATCCTTTAAATATGATTGTTCGGTCAGTTCTTCAAAGACATATTGTACCAGTATTTAACGATGTATAATGTGATACTGCGTTTTAACGTATGGTCTAATGTGGCCCTCATCAAGTTGATGTAACTCGCATATGGTTTACAAAACGTAGAAACACATCCAAAACAACATATTTACCTAATGTGTACCTCGACTATCCTATTAAATATATAATTCAGACGATTCGTAAGGAACCAACGGTAGAAACAGATGATAATATTGATATTTTGTTCGTACCTATGGACAATATTCATTAGTTGAATGTTTGTCAGTATGTAGTAGTTAATTGTCGGCTTGTCGGCATATTATTTGAGATCGTGTGTAATAATGGACATGCCCTATCGACATCCTGTACCTGTTAACAGTGGGTGCTGTTCTTCGACAGCAGCTATGAACAGCACATTACGTGGTACTACACTTGCCCAATTATAACTCCAATTGGAATAGGATAAGGCTGTGACGTGGATCAGTTTTTCTAGATGGTGATTATATATAAGCTGCCACATCTGGTGTTCGTTCCAATGTTCTCCTTTCGGTGAGTTCCTTTAAATTAGTATGTAGTATTTAATTATCCTGAACTGCATACATAATTCAAAAATCATTATTACTAATTTCTTTGAACTTTAGAGTTCTCATCGAATAACTTATTCCCACCCCAACGATGTCAACTTTACAACCAAAATCCCAGCAACTGTATCGAATCTAGTTTACGCTTATTATGTAATTTAAAATGTGGTCTCAAGTACTCAGTCTCAATGTCTCGGATATGAAGGTCTCAACTGCCAGTTACTGTTGTAATAATGCACTCGCATATTGTAATATTTGTTATGGAACTAGCATCTTTTTCAACGATTAAAACGTACTAATTAAACTGAATGCAACTCATTTTACGCGTGTATGTTCATTATCATTGACTATGAATGTCGTAGTTTCAAATAATATTGATACCTCTTTTTTTACAAGTTGATTGTAGGCAGTCACCCGGTATGCATGTTGAATGTAGGCAGTCACCCATATGCATGTGGAATGTAGGCAGTCACCCGGTATGAATGTTCATTGTAGGCAGGCATCGGGTATGCATGTTGATTGTAGGCAGTCACCCGGTATGAATGTTAAATGTAGGCAGTCACCCGGTATGCAGGTTGAATATAGGCAGTCATCCGGTATGAATGTTAAATGTACGCAGTCACCCGGTATGAAATTTTATTGTAGGCAGTCACCCGGTAGGAATGTTGAATATAAGCAGTCACCCGCTATGCAGGTTGAATATAGGCAGTCACCCGGTATGAATGTTGAATGTACGCAGTCACCCGGTATGAAATTTGATTGTAGGCAGTCACCCGGTATGCATGTTGAATGTAGGCAGCCACCCGGTATGCAGGTCGTATGTAGGCAGTCACCCGGTATGAATGTTGAATGTAGGCAGTCACCCTATATGAATGTTGAATGTAGGCAGTCACCCGGTATGCATGTTCAATGTAGGCAGTCACCCGGTATGCAGGTCGAATGTAGGCAGTCACCCGGTATGCAGGTTGAATGTAGGCATTCACCCGGTATGAATGTTAAATGTAAGCAGTCACCCGGTATGAATGTTGAATGTACGCAGTCACCCGGTATGCATGTTCAATGTAGGCAGTCACCCGGTATGCAGGTCGAATGTAGGCAGTCACCCGGTATGCAGGTTGAATGTAGGCATTCACCCGGTATGAATGTTAAATGTAAGCAGTCACCCGGTATGAATGTTGAATGTACGCAGTCACCCGGTATGCAGGTTGAATGTAGGCAGTCACCCGGTATGCATGTTGAATGTAGGCAGTCACCCGGTATGAATGTTGAATATAGGCAGTCACCCGGTATGAATGTTGAATGTACGCAGTCACCCGGTATGAAATTTGATTGTAGGCAGTCACCCGGTATGAATGTTGAATGTTGGCAGTCACCCGGTATGAATGTAGGCAGTCACCATATGTGTATATTGATTGTAGGCAGTCACCCAGTATGTATGTTGAATGTAGGCAGTCACCCAGTATGTATGTTGAATGTAGGCAGTCACCCGGTATGAATGTTGAATGTAGGCAGTCTCCCTATGTGTATATTGATTGTAGTCAGTCACCCGGTATGCATGTTGAATATAGGCAGTCACCCGGTATGAAAGTTGATTGTAGGCAGTCACCCGGTATGCATGTTGATTGTAGGCAGTCACCCGGTTTGAATGTTGAATGTAGACAGTCACCCTATATGCATATTGATGGTAGGCAGTCACCCGGTATGCAGGTTGAATGTAGGCAGTCACCCTATATGCATATTGATGGTAGGCAGTCACCCGGTATGAATGTTGAATGTAGGCAGTCACCCTATGTGTATATTGATTGTAGGCAGTCACCCGGTGTGCAGGTTGAATGAAGGCAGTCACCCGGTATGAATGTTAAATGTAGGCAGTCACCAGGTATGCAGGTTGAATGTAGGCAGTTACCCGGTATGAATGTTAAATGTAGGCAGTCACCCGGTATGAAAGTTGATTGTAGGCAGTCACCCGGTATGCATGTTGATTGTAGGCAGTCACCCGGTATGAATGGTGAATGTAGGCAGTCACCAGGTATGCAGGTTAAATGTAGGCAGTTACTGATACACCCAGTGTGTATGTTGAATGGAGGGATTAATTGAATCACCTTGGGTGTAAATTTAATGGTGGCGGTCACTGAGTCACACAGTGTGCAGGTTGGATGGAAACTGTCACCGAATCACACAGTATACATGTTGAATGGTTGAAATGCAGATAACATGGAGGCAGTCACTGAATCAACCAGTTTACAGAATGAATGGTTTCACTCACTGAGTGATCCAAAGTATATATTGTCACGCCGTGTATGTATTGAATGGAAGAAGTAAGTGAGTCACCTGATGTGTACGTTGAATGGAGTCAGTCAGTGTGGAGGTTACATGGAGGCAGTCACCGAATCAACCAGTGCACAGGTTTAATGGAAGCCGTTATTGAGTCACCATGGGTATATACTGAACGGAGGCAGTCACTGAGTCACATAGTATAGGATTACATGCTGAATTGAGTCAGTCAGTGATTCCTTTAGTATACACGTCGAATGGTAGGAGTTACTGAGTCATCCAGATAACATGATGTATGAAGGCAATCACTACTGAACGTGAGAGTGAGGCGTAGCGGTTTGGGTGTCCGTTTATTACCTGTTTCCTGTTTGATCCCCAGGCGTGTTGAGCACAGCTGCATTGTAGTTTTTAGTATAGTCTTCCATTGTGTTCGGTAAGATTTTCGTTGGGTCGTAAGATTTCATTGGTGCCGCAATAACTTCGCTCAGAACAGCTGCAGTACAGTGGTGATGAACAGGTTCATCCACGATCACAACACGAACAAGGGTTTCTTTTTGAACATATGATTCTTCATAACCCTTAACTACTGAGACGCCCCGTGTGTCGGTTGAATGGAACAGTTAGCACTCTTGACAACTGTTGTTCCAATCCGCTGATAACGATATCAAAGCTACACGGACCAAAAAATATGACAGTAATCAACCAATGTCGTATTTTAATATATACCATATATATTTATATATACAGATATGTATATATAGGCTATATAAGATATATATAGGCTATATAATATGTATAGGCTATATATAAATATATATATATATATATGATTATGATGATTATGATATAAGATGAACTTATGTAATAACCAATAATTATTTTCTTTTGCTAACGTTGAATTATGTGTTTATAACTAATAATGATATAATATATACTTATAATGATATGTGTAGTAATACATCGTGGAATATTCTCTTTGGCTTATGGTGTCTATACCACCACCGATTCTGCATGAAATCGAAGGAACACGTTTCAAGGGAAGTCAAGTTGAAGGCAGCCACTAAAAGATAAAGAAAACAGCCTGCCAGCATAGCCTACGTGACCTACGTGACTAATTTTGTTAATTTAGACATAGCAGATGTTGTGACGATTAATCTGAAGTAGGCTACTTTAAGACAGACATAATGTATTTCAACTTCATGGTTTCTTTGACGTAGGGCCGTGTTTGTTTTGTTGACTAGCAGATGTTGAAATATTGAAAAGCAATCAGCTTTGAAAGGCAGAGTTCCCGAAATGAGTACAAAGTCTAAATGTATACCAACCTTACCTAAATTATCGCAGTTCATAGATAGCGTGTTGTTTGCATCGCGTGATAAGTGTGTGTTTTTTTGTTTTTAGCGCAGGTTTCATGATGAGCTGCGTCAAGCACAATGACCGTTGTGCAATAAAACTAAGTTATCTGATATTTGCATCTTTCCTAAGTAAACCTAAGCAGTATTCCATAGCAAACCGAATCATTATCAAGTTTGCCTTCCTTATCGTAAGATGCGTTGGTTAGTCTCCTTTGACAGTAACGCAGTTTTGAGCCCATACGTTTGTTACTGATCGTCATCGAACGACTAAAAAACACCATTTTATGTAAGTACAAAACAGCAATGAATTTGTATTATTTTGCTTTCATTTTTCAACTGAAAAAAGTAATGTTGAACATATTGGTCGGTTATTGTAGATGTACCGGTACATTATGTTGACGGAAATATTTGCCGGATATGAACGTGACTTTATTTGTTATTGAGTAACATTCTTGGGAAATTGGCTTCTTTATGGAATATCTATCATTTATAGCATATGTATAAAGTGATACAGAGTATAAAGAGTTACACTATTAACAACACTTTCTTGACTGAAACAATACCATGCCTTCTTAAAGTACGTATAGGCCTAATTCAAATTTAGTTGCGTAACCTATTTCATTGCAAATCAATATTAACTACATGGATCGATTGCCATTTAATGATTTATTGAATGACAATCATCACGTTTATTGTAAATTCCGACATTTCCGAAATATGATAATACAAAGACATCATAACATCTTTGTTTGATTGCAGGCATATCGATATGGAGCTTTATCTGTCGATTGAACGTTCCGTTAACGAGTATATATTAACCACGGAAGATAGCTGCGATCATTAACTAAAAACCTTATAAATTTGTAAGTATAATTATGTATTATCCATACTAACATTCGTTATAGAAATATAGTGTTATAGAAAAAGTTAGTAAAAGCTGATCTCATAGTTTTTCAAAGAGCCGTTCAGATCAATAGCTACCCTGAAATATCCATAATTGCATTTCTAATGAGTTAACCTACACGTCACAGAAGAAAATATACCCTATGTGTACCAAGAAACTATCAATATTGAGTTCGTATTAGCCATTCTTCTACGCCCCCGTATTTTGGTCCTATTGACGTTAGCCACCATTTCACAAACCCTGGTGTATCGTAACATTAGCTAGGTTAACGTTAGGTTAGTCTAGAATTTGCTCCGGTAGCTTCCGGCTATAAGAAACATTGTCATGGATTTACTACTTGGGTTTCACCTCTTGTTTAAGATTGCGTTCAGTAAACATGGGTTTGTACGTCTCTTAAGTGTTGTTCATGTTAGTATAGCTGAATTGTTTTGTTTCAAATGAATTGCTTTTAAATATTGTTCACCAATATTGATGTTACTATGTCTATGTACCTTATGTATTATTTATGTATAACGAACCCGTCTGCATTCATCAGGGAGACATGGGAGACCTCGGGGAATGGGAAGTGGGAAATGAAAAACGAGCTTCAAGATTAAGGTTTTTGCTTTCGAAATCATGGTTCCTTCTGAATCATTGAGTTCCTTCACGTCCGGCTACTAAGCGTGCGGCTGCGATTGTAACTATGGGCGGGACCTCTCTTTAGGAGGCCTCTCTTCTCCAGAGTGCCCTTCCATGACTTCTCTACTGATCCGTGTATTGTCATGTCTGGCCACACTGGACTGAGACGGCCGTCTATTAGATTGGTCAGGTTGCAGGTTGGTCAGGTTCAATACGGTTCAGGTCGTACCAAAAGTTCCATATTCACTGGAGATTCTTGGAAGAGCAGAATCTTGAGGAACCGCACTTAGATACGGCGACGATCGCAATAATACAATCTTCCTGTGAAGATATTCCTGTGAAGATCCACATAAGCACTATAATGCAGGATAATGCGATGCCTCCGGGGAGTCGAAATTGTCTGCGACCAACCGGTTGATGAGACCATCCGGTCCACAGATAATGCCAGCCGATTCACAATGCAATGATCGAATCGACTGCTCAGGAATGTTTAATTTCCCGGAAAAAGAATGGGGCGCATTTTTCCGAACACAGCAATCTCTGTATGGCAACAGAGACAAATAACTGAAAGTGCGGAACTAGGTCTCTATTCTGAGATGCTATTGAACCACTCCGTATGAAAATTGGTCTTACCAGAGTGGCTGGGATGTTAGTAGCCGAAATTCGGAGGTGAGTGGTAATGCCCTTCGCGTACCTGGACAACTGGCTTGTCTTAGACGACTCCGAGTAACATTGCCGTCGGAACACGGACCTTTCTGTTATAGTTTTAGGTTGGGTGATGAATTGGGAAAGTCGCAGCGAATTCTGACTGAATCTCTAATTTATCTTGAGGCAAGCAACGACTTCGTGACAAGCGATTGTGTCCGCCCGATGACAGCTACGAAACAATAACTATGTCCTTGTAGGCTTCGGCAACGAGTCTCTGGTTACGAGCGTTGTGCTTTCTGATGAAGTCGGTGGATGTTGTCCTCCATTGGTGCTTGAACGTGCGTCCATTGCAGGTCCATAATTATGTTGTCCTTCTTCCGACCAACATCTAGGGATCTTATGATCCCAGCGACGCTGTCTCACGGGGTTCGTCCACACCTTTCATGTTAATGTGGAGAGACAGGAGGAACCTAATGGAGGGTATCGCCTCCGTGGTCACCCGATCACAGCTTATCAGTGACCACATGTGTGTCGTTGCCGATGTGAGGCGACCTCACATCCATAACAATCCAAATAACTCCATAACACTGTTGGAATCAGTGACAAGGGCCGTCAAGCTTCTTACAGACCTAGCAAGCCGTACCAGACGGCCAGCACAGGACGAGATCCCTGGATAAATGCCTGAAAGCGCGGTTATTATACCTCTGGTATCGTCATCATTATATCCAGATAAGAGCCTTCCATATTGCCGACGCGTTGCCCAAGGCTGAATGAGTCACGGGGAATTGGAACTAACCCAATATTGATCGACCTGACTATTCGAAGAGTTAGAGAGACTCCTAGTGGATCTCTTCGCACTGACAGAGAATCTGAAGCAGCCGACCATTTGCTCGAGATCATCTCGCCCTCGAGCATGTACGGTGAACACGTTGTCCCCATCATGGATGCGTTCGCTTTCCCACCGAGTGGGTTACACAACGTGCTTCTTAAGGTACGAACATCGAGCTTTCCCATCCATGACCTATTTTGTCAAGACAATGACAGAGTGGTCCACCCCAGATAGCAGGATCTACGTCATACGGCATCGAAGTTACCATGGTTTCCTCCGAACGCAGCTGACGTTGGCAACCTGGTGGCGGGGCGAGTAGACCACCCACTTACATAACTTACGATTCTCGATTATCCGGATTCCGTGAGTGGTGTTCAGAACGCAAAGTCAGCATGACTGAGACGTCTCTAAGACAGGTTCTCCTAAATTTGTTCTTAAGTTTTATTTGATGAAGGCAAGCAGGTCTATAAAGAATTACCAATAGTTTTGAGTCCGGCACTGTGCCGTCGGGTAATAGGTTTGAGACCATGCCTGTTGAAACAGTAAGTGAAGACGTGGACGATAAGGACTTTTGTAAGGGTTTGTTGTCTGGAGAGAAGTAAAAGGGTATATGTGCATATTTGTATAATATTAAATATTATTTGATATTTGTATGTTAGGGAATGATATGGTTGGTGTTCAGCCTCCACTAATGTTATAATCAGTAGTAATGTCATTGTCATTATTGCGAAACGAATGACAGGAACTATTGATGTTTATAAATAAGAAATTGACGCGCAGACCTTGGTTACATCTTATTTCGGGTGTTCAGACACGGAATCCATATTTTTCAAAGCTTGGAAGCTCTATTAAAATTCACTTTTATTGGGTGGTATAGCTTCAGGTCTGTTGGGTCATTATGTTTTGCTTCGGTGTCATTGTATGGTTGTCCTTCTTGACCATTTTCTTACTAAACTAACTAAACAGAACTAAATCTGAACATAGGTCCGAAATTATTTAACTGAATAAAAGTAACACTAACTGTGAGTAAAGTGGAAAGTTTCCTTCCTTTTATGCACATTCAAGTTTATCCAAGTGTCCTGTAATCCTACGAAAGTAGGAAATAAATATGTAATGTAAACCACTCAATGTATAGTTAAATGTGTGAATATGTACAATATAAGTAAATATAGTAAATAGTAAATGGTCTCAAATTGAACATTGTCGGACACCACATTGAATTTCTGCTAGCTGAGAGAGTGTGTTTTAGCAATAGGTGTAATCAAGCACGTTGTCAGGGTACTGTGATTGGGGGTGTACGGTATTATGGTTGGCGCGTAGCGTGGCAAGAAAAAGTTTGTCAAAGAAACCTACCAGATGGCCAGAAATGGCACTTCCATGCCTACCAAGCTACATCTGACAATCTTTATTTTGAGATCTCATAATTTTACATCTACAAAATTTACAATTTACAATAGGCGGGGGGAGTTCCCCTGCTGCGCAAAAAAAAATGTTTTAAATGGGCGAGGAACACGCCATTGCGGGTTTTATATTTTCAAGGTTGTTGTACAATCTGTCAATTTGATGAATGTTCAGGTCGGATGCCATATTGTTTATTACAAACGATTTTGTATTTGGTAAGGTTATGTATTAAATACAAATCAAATAATGCAATCACGTTTAGAATTCCTCCAATGGTCGTACCCTGATGTAATTTGACTGAATAGAATATTCACTGGAATAAACATGCAATATTTGGATGTTATTTAAGTCAGCCCAAAACTTTAATTAATAGTATATCACGTTAACAACTATAATTACACCTCTCGTTCATCGGCACAAATAGTTACACACATCCACCCCACATGAAGCCTACCTACGCCCGAGACTTGACAAAAACGTTATATATTTCTTTTAGAAATTAAAGTGAGGGCGCACCCATTATAGTACAAATGGATATTGTACGGTCTTGTAACAAGACTACATACCCCCATCTAACGTTGAGTGTGACGTCCATATAACAGGGACTTGAGGTATTGTTTATTTTGAGAAATGGAACGGTCTTTTCATCATTTAACAGAGAATGATAGATATGTATTGGAAAGGACATCAAACTACTTTAGCATATGCTATTACTGCACTTGAACTACAAGTTGAATTCCATATTGCAAACGATATTATATTACAGGTATCAGCAAGTACTTCGAAGCACCGGAAACATCTCCAAGACACTTCCGAAGAGGTTCCATTTCGACTATCGTGGCTACCATCTTGAATGATAAACGATCGTCCACGGCGTTCTAAATCGTTTGTAAGTCCCATGTTACATTCTACAATGAGATTTCTTTTAGGCAGCAGATCAGTACTGTATAGGCTGTCACAATATTATCATTACGTTGCCATTGCAACCTTTCAGTTTGATTTGGTAGCTTTTACTTTACAAAAATGAAGTAAACCGTAATGAAATGCAGTTTGTTTTCCACGGAAATCAACCGTTTGCTATCGAATATAGTACTGATATGTTGCAGTTTTGCTTCTACAAGTACATATTCGTGGCCTAACCTACATAACTATTATGTAGTCAGACGGCATGCTGTGAATCATGCAGAGAGCCGACGGATGATTCCATAATTCAATGTCGTATCGTCGTATCGTAATGTCGTAATGTCGTATCGTCTTATTTTTTGATAAATGGATGATCACGATTATCTCGATTGAACAGTTTTTCTATAATATATAACAGACACTGATAAATATGAAATGACATCAAAATAGCCTACTTCAGTGTGCCTTATTACTGCAGTTTAACTACATGGTAAATCCCATATTGCAAGAGAGGTTATCTTCTGATAGGGATCATCAAGTACTTCGGAGCACCCGAAATATCCTCAAGATACTTTGGAAAAAGGTTCGATTTCATCATCCATTTCAGATGGCATACAATGGATGGCAGCGTCTTTCATCAGATGTAAGTCACATGCTACATTCTGCAATGAGATTTCGCTAGGCAATAGATTAGTACTGTACGCGCTGTCAAAAACTTTACGTTGTCATTCTAACGTTTCTATTTATGTTGTATCATGTACTTTCATTGGACTTTAGAAAGTTTGCATTTTATGTTTACACCTTGCAGTTTGTTTTCCATGTAAAACAACCGTTGGCTATCGACTGCAGTACTGGTTATCTTGCAGCGTTGCAGTTACAAATGCAGATTAATTATTGTGATTTATTGTATATACAACTAAGTTGACAAATTTGAACATACTAAATCTATTACACCTGTTTCGTTTTCTCCGTTTATTGTTGTTATGTGCCAATGTTTATTAGTCAAAGTTTTAGGGATGGCAGAGCCAATGATACTACTATTAAACAATCTATCATATCGCCTCTGCCATCAGTGTGAAGAGCAAAGGTGTATTTTCTTTCACCAACTACATTTTAAATCTAGCGTAACATTTAAACTGAATAACCAATAGCGCTCTCAGGAACTTAGGCTATACAGATAGTTTAAGTAGTATTAGCCAAACATTTATATAAATGTCTCGAATGATTCTTCTCAAAAAGCGTTTTGTTTTTCTACTTTTTTCAAATTGGATGATTACTCTTAAGAAAACTGTGGAACACAAATATGTTAAATACCCTATTGGTCGGTATGTGGACCACGGATTTGTTATTACGAACATACTACGGTAAACACACAGCAATGTGAGAGGAAAACCTCACCCCACCGACCAGGAAGGGGAATATCTCCGGAAGTGGTAGCTATTAATGAGCTGTCATAGGCAAGACAGTCAAGTATTAGGAACGTAGAGAACAAGCCATAATACGTAGCCACAGAATAGACGGACACGAAATTCTTCTCTGTTTGCGTACAATGCGTGTCTTGACATAAATGCTGGGATCGCTGTGCACGGTAAGACGGCAATGAATATTCTGACACAAGTTGGTGAAGACGCTCCCAACATTGGATTTGACAGGCATAACCGGACACGGCTCCGACGCAACGTATTCGTGGAGTTGAGCGGGATATCTTTGCGGATGGTACCGTGAACAGCGGACTGTGTTCCTCAATGCGAAGTTATTTACACAACTTTCGCCCAATCCACGTTTTCTTGTACTCCTCATCTATTCACTCACTGCTGCTCCCGTTCAGCTGAATGGAAGAAAGTAGCGTATATAACCCACGTTTTCTCTTTCTCCGAAACGGTAAGTCAGACTTTTCCTCCTTAACAACCCACTCGTTTAAGCTATCCCCTCAGCTTGGAACGAGGACGGTTTTGGAGACTGCAATCTGGGTAAACAACAGATCACTCATCTAAGCTATGTGACGCTGCTTCCAACGATACCACTGATGGTATTATATATATATTATACATATTTGACGGTTTGACGTCATGTAGATCCATTTGACGTCATCATGGACGGTTGAGCGGACCGAGAAGAAATTTTTCGAACAAAATCAACACAGTTCGTGTTATACTGGTCATCATTTATGCTCCCAATTGGCGAACTTTCTTATAATGTCATATGATGTCACATAATCGAACAACGACCGCGAAGACCGGATGATGAATATATAATGTGGTTAAGCTATATTATGGACCTAGTACTAGTAGATATGGCATAATCGTATGTGTGGCAGACTAGTCTAGCCTTGTGTGATGTAATTATTCATAGATACACTGAATATACAGATCTTGAACATCGATGATTTAGATAACAAAGGGTAGTATTATCATTAGTAGTAGTAGCAGTAGTAGTAGTGGTGGTAGTGGTAGTAGTAGTAGTATAGTATTAGTAGTAGTAGCACTGGATGTAACAATATCAGTCGCAGTAGCATACGTAGTAGCAGCAGGAGTAGTAGTAGTAGAGGCAGCAGTAGCAGTATCAGTAGCAGTATCAGCATCAGTAGCAGTAGTAGTAGGGTCAGTAGCAGTATCAGTAGCAGTAGTATTAATAATAGTATTAGCAGTAGTAGCAGTTGTATTAGTAGTAGCAGTAGTAGCAGTACTAGCAGCAGCAGCAGTAGTAGTAGTAGTAGTAGCAATATTAGTAATAGCAGTAGTAGTAGCAGTGGCATAGCAGTATTCAGTAGCAGCAGTAGTAGTAGTACCGATTTTGTAGTAGTAGCCGTTTAATTCAATTTTGTTAAAAATATCACATAAAAACCATATATACCATTAAATGCTTATTTTGATTACATTGTAGGAAGATAATAAGGCAAAATCTACTCAAGAAGAAGAAAATGAACAGCTGAATGAGAGGATAACAGAGGAGAAAGAAAGAGCTTCTGTTCAACTGTTAGACGTAAGTACAATAATGAATTACAATTACAAAATCGTATTCTAGAATTTAATTCTGATTTTACTAAGAAAAGGGCCTTTATAAAAAAAAATGTTAATACTATCACTTAAGCAAATATTAATTTATATGTATTTTCTGTTTACATTGTAGGCAGAGAAAAAGTTAAGTAAGCTGGAAGTGGAAAATTCTACACTAGAACAGGAAAACGAACAGCTAAATGAGCGGTTAATCGAAGATAAAGCAAGAGCTTCCAATCAACTGTTATACGTAAGTATAATTAAGAAGGAGAACAGTGATTTGCAATAATACAATCTAAAGATCAAAATAATCTAAATAAGCAGGAATATGAACAACCTAGACTAGAACATGTGGACCATGCAGGAAAGAACAAGTGATTTGAGAACGGCACTATTCGAATTTATATAATTATGGGGCCGGTACGACTGCCTCTGTACCATCAATCAAGACTAATCCACTTCCCAGGCCTAATCATATTTCGATCGGAATGTAAATACCTGTAGGTAACCAGGGTGAGCGTAGTTCCAAGTAAAGTATAGCTCATGGCCGTGTTGGAAGATGGCCCGATGAATAACCAAAATACTCCAACAAATGCCTAGACTGTATATTGTACTACGGTACTTTGTAATCAAAGACAGTTCAAATAAATCGCCCTATTCTATAATATATCACGTTTAGAATTCCTCCAACTGTCCTAACAGGACCAAATTTAAATGAATATATTATTCAGAGAAAAACTTTATATATATATTAATATAAATATTTAACAACTATATTTAACTAAATTTAAATGACCTAGTATGAGGAAGCCAACAAAGCATGGGATGATATATGAGCGGGTAGGGTCTGAAACCCCAGCCTTCTTATCAAAGTGACCTTTTCAATTGCGTTTTTAATGTCAGAAAGAAAGTTCTACTGTAACCATTAATTATATTCATACTAGGCATCATCCATTATCGGGCCCTTCCAAGGAAGCAGTTTCGTATGTCGTAACTATTTTGGTACCTTTTTATGGCCGCCAAGCCACCCCCCCCCAAAAAAAAAATCAATGTATTTCTTGAAGTCAACACGAACACACTTCTCGATACTCGGCAAAAACAGTCGTGCACTTCCACCACTTGCAGCCTACAATAAAGAGTCATGATGATGTCTGGCGGAAAACCGTGATACATGAAAACCGACTGATGACTCGGTTTCCTTATTACCTTGTCGTGTCGATCCTCTTGATACAACTTCATCACTGTTTCATCTTCGTCTTATTTTGGGATATGGATGACCACGATGACCTCCATTGAAACGTTTGCCTGTAACATATAACAGACAAAGATATATATTTAATGGAAATGACTACTTCAGTATATATTATTAATACAGTTGAACTACATGTTAAATTCCATATCACTAACGAGATTATCTTATAGGTATCAGCAAGTATTTCGAAGGACCCAAAACATCTTCAAGATACTTCCAAAGGGGTTTCATTGCGACAATCCAGGACGCAGCTACGATCTAGGATGATAAACAATCGTCGACGGCGTTTTAAATCATGTCTAAGTCTCATGTTAGGTCGACTCTAGATATTACAAATGCCTATTCTTGGCCTAACATAAATAGATGTGATGTATTCAGACGGCATACAGCGA
>JAODAG010018856.1:12493-24811 GCA_027574785.1 Orphnurgus asper | reverse complement strand
GAGGTCTACGAGATATGTCCAAGGTCTACGAGATATGCTCGTGGTCTATGAGGTATGTCAGAGGTCTACGAGGTATGCCCGAGGTCTACGAGGTATTTCCGAGGTCTAAGAGGTATGTCCGAGGTCTACGAGGTATGTCCGAGGTCTACGAGTTATCCAAGGTCTACGAGATATGTCCGAGGTCTACGAGATATGTCCAAGGTCTACGAGATATGCTCGAGGTCTACGAGGTATGTCAGAGGTCTACGAGATATACCCGAGGTCTACGAGGCATGTCAGAGGCCTACGAGGTATGCCCGAGGTCTACGAGATATGTCCGAGGTCTACGAGGCATGTCCGAGGTCTACGAGATATGTCCGAGGTATACGAGGTATGTCCGAGATCTACGAGGTATGCCCGACGTCCAGGAGGTAGGCATATGTCCGAGGTCTACGAGGTATGTCCGAGGTCTACGAGGTATGTCCGAGGTGTACGAGGTATGTCCGAGGTCTACGAAGAATGTCCAAAGTGTAAGAGGTATGTCCGAGGTCTACGAGGTATGCGATGGTCACCTACTAAAGCGCAAAAATCGTTTGGTGTTCCTTTTCGATCCCATTCGTCCACCTCAGAGTTAAAAATCCGTCCTGGATTGACTAATTTTTGAACCATTCTAAGAAAAAAAAAACAACAATTTTACCTTTTTCAATCGCAAAGATTCATTTGTGATTTATTTTATATTATGGAAGATATAATGGAATTCAGGCAACAATGAGATACTGTAAAGGATGATAACAGGATGTAGGCCGAAGATGCAGTACAATTTTACGTGCTACAATCTTCACCTCGTCCATTACCTATTTAATATATAGTAAAAAAAGAAGCAAAATTCAGGTTTTCATTAATTGTATTTACGGGAGATATTAGGGAATCATGTTGAACTGATTTGTCTCATTTACATACGCTCTCTATTTTCATCATTTCTCAATGCACGTTGAAACTGCTACACAGGCTTTACCACAAAGATTACAAGCAAATACATACAAATTAAAAACTCCACTGGTAGCGAAATGTCAACACCGTCATGCGTTTTGATGATTTAACAATCCTTTCTGATCGGCCACTGAGCTTGACCGGCTCACCATTAGCCCACTGTATACGTTTGGCTATTGCAAGTTGTAATGTTGTTTTTAAGCTATTCACTATCTCTTTGAGCTTACAACTAAGTCAATTTAACTTTTACTACATTCTGTAAATGGAAACGTATAAATTATGGAAATGGAAATGTATAAATTATACCTTGCACTTAGCCTATAAATTCAGTATGACTAACGTTAGTTTGCGCGAAGTGCATGTTACTCCTCCCAAATTATGATACGGTCATGTACTATTCTGTGCATAACGTTCACACTTACTCATTGCATTGTATTGATTCAAACGAAATTATTTTTCGCTATGAGTTCGATGACCATGATCCAGATCGAAGAAAAAACAGTTCAAAAGTGTTACTATGTCCTCATTTCGAATAATTGTTCGTCTATAATAATCAAAAAAGTAATTTAGATTTTTTGAATATTCGATATAGCCTATAGACCACCAGCTTCCAACATTCCGTGCAATTGAGCCGGCCATTAGGGATCATACATCTATTGAGATATCAGGAGGGAAAACAATCACATATGTAATAAATGTAATCTCCGTAGGAGTTATGAGGTATAAATAAATTACTTTCGTCGCAATATCTCATTAAACCCGATCGAATTATTATACTTAGAACTTGTAACTTTGAGGAAACCTGTAACATACTCGATCAAGCAAAAACATCTGTAATTATTTTTTTGTCTTCTTCGCTCCATTTTTCTGGTTTTTTGTTTGTTTTGAAGCGTGACGTTGAGTTGCCAGCAAAATGTCTGGTAAATATATTTCGGTAAAAACCAATTTCGAACGCAAATGATCTAGAGACGAAATTTGCTCGTAGTAGCACGCTCTGTTACTCGTTTACTGACCGTTACATTTGTTTAATGCGTTGTTGACATTAAATAATTTATTCTGTAATGACAAACGTAATTTCTGGTTGTCGGAATGAAAAGTTAGCATTTTGGGGGTAATTTTAAGGAGCTTGATATGGTTGTAACGCCACAGGGTTATGTGATATGATTGACAAATACTATATAAGGTAGGTAAGTGTAAGGTCATGCGTAATGGTCGTGGGAATCACGTTTCATTATATTCCTGATTCCTAAAGCTCAGATTGGAAAAAAAAATCATGGTATCTGTGAAGCAATCTACGCAGTGTGCTGATAGAAAGGTCACTGTGTTTTAAGAATGATTAGGTGCAATTTCAAATATAATGTGGCTAAGCATTTTGCTAAGCATCATTTCGCTGGCCTCATTTGAAGTATGCTGTGCAGTCAGGGAATCTTTTTCCTACTTTTCTAGGTCACTGTGTCAAGCTTTAGTAGAGGCGATGTAGGCTAGATGTTAGGAAGAATTTCTTCTCACAATGAATTCGAGATGAGTGAAATACAGTCTGCCTGATTCGGTTGTAGTGTCTCAAAGTGTCGATGTCTTTAAGAATACTCTTGGTAGGATCTTTATCCAATGTGGTAGACAGTTTGCTGTTTGGTTCCCTGTCTTTCTGTGTGTTTTTGTGAGGACGTTTGTTCTTGCCGACTCTTTTCTTATTAAACTATAAACTTAATTCCATGAACGACTCCATCATTTGTACAGACAATGTGGACGTTACACAATTAGGCACCCTATTAACATAGAGAATTGATAAAATACCTACAGGGGACGGTGGAACAGCATGCCACAGTAGTTCATGGTGTATGTTTTGACTTTAAAAACACCATCTCTTTACTAAAGCCCGTTTATGTTATGGAACCTCACATCTGATCTCTCTATTATCCATCCAACAAAATGACGAACCCATCACCAACACCTTCTTAAAAGTTGCCCAGGACCATCTTTTTTTTAAATCGAAACACCGTATACCGTATCTCTTAGTAGCTACGATACAACACTAATGATTAGTATTATCTGGAATATCCAAGTAGCTACCATACATCTCTTTGCGTATGGTCTAGAAATCAACAGCATCCACAGCATTTCATGCCAACCGTGTGCATTAGAAGAAATGACAATTTTATCGTGCTTGCAAGACAGTAATAGGAAATAATACATAAATACAAATTTAATTAGTCCACATGACTAATTGTCCTATATTCGTTCGTTTTGGTGTATCAGACAATGAAATATTATGCAAATTATAACTTCATATAGAGCTCCTAAATTCTACCTGTCGGTTGCTTCCGTCCGTCGGTCTGTTCGTCTGTGAGTTCGTTGGTGTGTTCGTCTGTGTTCGCGTGTTCCGTTAGTTCGTCCTTCTCCTTTATCTGTTTCTATGGGGTCTGATAAAGAATGGGATACAAAAATAGGGTTCTGTACTGTAAACCAATCATCGAACGATTTAAGATGGATCTGATCATTGCACCGCTTCGTTTCTCTATATCTTCTTCATTTCTAACAATATGAGATGACGTTCGTGATAACAGTAGGTTAAGCCTATATCTGAGTCATTTGATGTACTTCAAGTACTTTCACTATACTTGCTCGTAGCTAGCTAAACGAGTAAAAATTAATCAACGATAGGAATTTAAATAACTTAACTTTGAATGCTTTGAATGCTTTGTTGCTGTTGGAGAACTTTAAATTACTTTTAAGCGAGTCTTGTTAAAACTTTTAAACAGAGTTGATTTATTTCCCTGTCGTGTCTTTTTCTAACTTGAAAGCTAGGTAATTTAACAGAACTTGATGTTGATCACCTCAGTTCATGCAAAGTTTCTCTACGATGTATAAGTTATTTAAAGTCAAGTTAGTATACACGAAAGGTCAAACGTTCTTAAGTATTTATTCTCAAGGCTGCATATATGGGTTCAAAACACGCTATTTGAAGATGCAAATTGATCTGTTAGGAACGGAGCGACTATACAGTAAGATACATTTCTATGATAACACAACTCACTATGCTATACATTTAGGCTATATCAGAATGAACAATGTAAGAGTGCCGGGAAGTAAATACAATATGCCGGGCAGTATATACAGTTTGCCGGGTAGTATATACAGTAGTCTGGCGGTATGTGCAGTATGCCTGGCAGTATAATTATACAGTATGCTTGGCAGTAGGCTATATACAACATGTCTGACAGTATCAAGGCATTAGTCTTAAGATAAATTGTCAATAGTTTGTTAAAAGCATGTTGTGTTTCGTTGAACTAACTTAAAACGTGAATTATTTCAACATGGAGCGCAAACTCATCATTAAGTAAATAACTAAGTAATTAGTATTATAGAGAAAGCTGGCTGTAGTATAGCCGATTCGAAGTCCGAGTATCTAGTCACTCTCTTAAATTAATCTCGTGAATGTACCGCTATAACTTCATTTTCACGAGCAATGCTCGTCTTTGTTTCAAGTAGGCCTACATGATAAATTAAAACTATATGAAAAACAATATGGTCTCCACGACGAAATATTAAACAGATGTGCGCGATTGATTCTCACTAAGTATTACAATTTGAATATTACCCGCGGGAACTTATGTCACGAACTGTTATGATTCAGCAAATTCTTTCGGACTGTATTATGAAATATTAGAACACATGTATTATTTAATGAGAGACCTCATTATCGCATTGACTTTCACAATTTTTACATGATAATAAATTCCACAATCTAATTAATTTTGTGAATTTCACCCTTGCATTCAAAATTAAGGTGGTTTTAACTCGTATTGGGTTTAACTTAAAGGAGACATAATGTTGAATAATATGTAAAATGATATACCGTAATTTAATGTTTTAATTGTTCTTTGTATGTATGAGAGTATTTGATTTTTAAAGAACATCCTCCCAAGAAAGAACATGGATTCGAAACAAAACGGCGGCAGCATACGGTATATATCGACAACATTGAACCAGCCTATTGGTACGTCATGGTAGCCCATGATTCTGAAGGCGAACAACGCATCATTAGCCGGTACAGGCCGTCCTTAACAAAACAGATACAGCTTTTTAAGAAGAGTCACACACAGGCCTTCGTCTTTAAAACCTAATAACGGCAGCATATGCCAAACCGCGCCAAACTGTTCTGAAAATACATCTGAAGGCAGGGGTAACTACATTTTGATGGAATACTATAATACCTTTGAAGATTTTTTTTGAAGATTTTTGAACATTTCATGGTATGTACAAAGCCATTATCAGACCATCAGGTATTAGAGTATTTCATTAGATTAGATGTTCATGCAATAAAATGAGTGTTCATACCAAGTCAAATTACATTTACATGACATAAGATTTTGTGGCCGTCAAATTAGTTACCTGTGACCGGCACATTTGACCCCCAGTATACCACAGCAAATTGGTACAAAACACGCGCCATAAATTTACGACTGTAGGAAAACGGACCAATCAGAGAGGCATTTGAGTATGCTCGACTCATGCGCATATCACGTTATGTTCTCTGGCACGGTCTGAAATATTTGAGATTTATAAAGACAGCGGCGTAACTACGGAAGTTGTTCACTCCGAGACCTAGTATTGTAAAGAGCGCTATCTTGGCTCGTAGTGCCGACGAGGGACGAAGACAGCGAAACAATGAATTCATTGGTAGCCTACACCTTACTGGGGGTAGTGTTCTTGTTGGGCGGAAAATCTCTTGCCGAACTCGAGCAAATATCCATCAACGCTCCCGGTGATGTACCCGAGGTTGTGGCCGAGGATTTAGCGAAGAGATACGGAGGAGGAAGCTTCAAGCCTAAAGTCTACGCTCGTGGCGGTAATCAATTCGGTGGGAGCGATTATACGGTTGAGCAGCAACGTGACATTCTCGTAGCGCACAACGAACACAGGAAAGGAGTGGAACCTACGGCGAGTAATATGGACGAAATGGTAAGTTAGGGGCTAGACTTAGGGGTTAGTGTAACTTCTCCAAATATCTTCTAACCTGAAACTGTGAAGCTGCAGAACACGAAAATAACCTAAACGTACCAATGATGCCGACTGTCCGGTTTTCGAAACATTAAGGTAATTGTTACATAATTTGTTTCATTTTTGATATCTTATAGTTTTTCAACGTGTGCAGGATTATTATAGGCGGAGGGGGTGATACTGGGGATATACAACTTTTGCAAATTTTACTTTGCTGTGAAAACCATAATGCCAAAATGTGCAAAATATTTCAGTATACGGGCTGGAAATGATATGTATTATATTATTGTACTCACGTTTAGCGTATTTATAGGTTGAGATACAGCGATAGGTGGGGTGGGCGAGTGGAGGTACTTATTAAATTAACACCGTGTTTATTGTACCTGTGTCCTCCTTAGAGCTTACGTAGTAAGGCGGCAGGGATACCGATTTGGCACTACGTGGTGTGGAAGAGGGAACTTAGGTATAACTAAGAGTGGTTACTAGTTCATATACATGGCATTTATTGAAAGATATATTGTTTACGGCTACCTGTCATTTGCCAGAGCTACATTACGTAACACAAAATTCAGGTAACCCTTTTGGCAGATTCAACTAATTAGGGATCTGAGCAGAGGTAAAGGAAGTCTAACTCGTGTATGATATAGAATATAGACAATCATACACAAGAGACCTCACTTAAAAATTGGCAGTCCGATCGAATTAGGATTGTAGCTGGGTAGCTGGTCAGTTTGGCATTTGATGACGAGACAGTGCTGCCGTTGTTTGGCTTAGACCTCACGTAATACGTGGACTAATATAGAAGTGGGGTCCACAGGTGCCACCAAGTCGAAATTATATTCGTAATATATTATAATATACGTCAATGATGACGACAAATAGCGTGGATCGTAAATGCACACGTTAGCTTGGATGTTGGTTAATTTATGCTGATACAACTTATTTACTGTGAATTTTAATCCATACGTGAGCCTGCAGGTTGGTTTATGCTATACAAATTTTAGTTTGAGATTCTTATTAAGCTTGGAATCAGTTTAGTGGTTGCGATGTAATTTATATTCATAATGGATATTGCAAATGAGTGAATAACGCAAATGAATGAATAACGCAAATGAATAAATAACGCAAATGAATAAATAACGCAAATGTATAAATAACGCAAATGAATAAATAACGCAATGAATAAATAACGCAAATGAATAAATAACGCAAATGCAATGGACGTAAGCCTACGGTATAAGGGGTATAATGGGTATAAGGGGAGGATGTTCTCCCTGAGACTTTCAGATTCCTTTTAGTTGTTCCATTTTAAACTCCAAAATACAATACAAGCCGTAACGAATGGTGAGGCAATCTTTGGTAACATTTCAACAAATTCGCCGCGTCAAAACAATAGACGAATATCCGATGACCTGACTTTTGCCGAATTAATTTGTATCTTAGCTAACCCTGTACTGACAGAACAACCTGCATTATTGTGTGTAATTGTTTCCACAGCATTAGCGTAGACAGGAGGAAAAATAATATGGAACTATTTAGCACGTAAGCGACCTCAAATTGTTTTTAACACGGAATGTAAACCCATACTCTTAACCCCCGCCTAAATTTCATTGGATCGGACCTCCCCGGAAGATGAAATTTTCGCTACAGCCCGTGTAGGGAGAACCAACACTTGGAACCACCCTTGCGATCACTATTTTCTCCTAGGAAGTTCGTCTAGGAAGGGAAAATCCAATTTCGAAAACCCCCATCATCAATTAACAATTATTCGGAATTATAATATGCCTCACGTAACCCATAGTATAGCTAATTAACTAATTATTAAAAGAACCTGGGCTCCTAAACCAAACAACGGTAGCATAAGCCACGATACCATCACCACAATCTGATCACTTCCCAGGCCCAATCATGAATATCTTTGGACGAGTGCACTGCATGCCACGTAATGGTGTAAGCAATGCCTGTTTGAGGACAGACCCGCATTTAATTTAACCGACGCAGACTGAACACCACAGATACTATACACCACAGATACTAGACACCACATATACAAGACACCACATATATTTCTATAAGTGCTCTCCTATCTGAACTATCTTAAATATACATGTCATTGAGTCGTATGGCCATTTAGTCACCGGACTCGTATACTTGCAAATGGTTTAAACGAAAGAGATTGATATCATACAGGCAAAGATTCAGAAGCATAAATACCAAAATATAGTATGATTGACGATTAGAGTTTTGATAAACCAGTTCCAAGTCATGCAACTTTACATACTTTTTAATTATTGAAGAGGGAACAATATTGAGCAAATTCAAAGTCTAGCAAACAATATCACAATAAGACAATGTCACCAGGGGAGTCAAAATTAAAAAAAATTGTGTTCCTTCAACAGTGAGCTACACATTACGTGGCACTACACTCACCAATTGATCGCCAGGTCTTTACAGTTCGATCGAAATAGGATTGGGGCGGGAAGGTTAGTCAGTTTAGTGCGAGGGCTCCCTGGCATATGCTGCCGAGTACAGTATTCCTCCAACAGAATCATGGGCTACATGACGTGGCACTATTCTCGCAAATATGGCTAAATTTTATCGAATATTTCGTACTACTCAGTTAATCGGTACATTCATCGTTATCGGTTCATTGTCTTAGGCTGCACATAACCAAACACTTATTACCTATATTAGGGTGAACCAAACAGTATAATTTGATTATAAGTAATAACATATTTAAATTTGTTTATTTTTTAAATTCGAAAACAGGTTTGGAGTGTGAAACTCGCCAGTATGGCTCAGCAATGGAGCGACAGGTGTATATATGAGCACCCATCGAGAGGTAGCAATCCCGAATACAGAGGCATCGGTCAGAACCTATACATTAAGTACTTAGATTACGACGGGGACAATCCACCAAGTCCACCAGTGCAACCCGTCACCCTCTGGAACAACGAGGACAAAGACTACCAGTACGAAATAGGATCTTGCAACGAGGGGAAAGTTTGCGGCCATTACACGCAGGTAATCATGGATGAAAGGGTCGATTCACTACACAGGTAATAAGCCTGGATGAAAGTCGTTTCATTGGGAAAATTGATGGGGGTGGGCGCCGTTCAATAATCTATCTAAATTTTGTAGTACAGAAGTAGAGGAGGATGCAAATTAACAAATAACGCCAATATAACCTAGAAACGGCATATTATATTCAGTTATCTGCCGCAAACTTGGGGAACCACTCTGTGCCTCACGACAATTCCACTACGGTACTGTCAGTGCGTTTCAAAACATATGTTTGTAACAAATTATAATAATGCATGTTTTGAAGACTAAAATTTGTAACTTGTAGTATTTGTAATGATTAAATTGTTGTAAAATCAGAGCGCACTGTATGCCATTTGCTTACGAAAATGTCATGCTTGTATGCAAACATGTACATGGTTGTGAGGACATTCTGGTATCCGTTCCCTCTCTGTCTCTCTTTCTATGAATGTCACTGTAGAATATACATTGCGAATCCATCAATTCATTATCAGCCAGACAACACTGAAAAGATATGGAAGGACGTTCATCGTTCCTTACTGTATTTAATGGAAATTATTAACTTTTGTGTTAAAAAATCAGGATGAATGAAAAGGTAATACATCGCAGAAGCCATCACATGCGAAAAAATACATAAGCAATTTTAATTCAACACGTTTTTCGGCTCGATTGTTTTTGATCATGCTAAGATTGCACACAAACGATCAGGCACTGTTAATTACCTAGTCTTGTTCAAGACCCTAGTACTAGCAGCTATTCACATTCCCAAATCTGACTACGCCCTCACATCCTCCTTCCATTTTTCTGTTTGAACTAGGGTCTTGTATATTTCGGCAGGGGCCTTTGTACGCATTTGTAGACTCACGCTCAAGCATAGTTTGTATACACAGTAGTCAGTCAGTACATTACAGTTTAGTAATACGATTATCATTAGCCGATGCACAAGCATGTCTTTACAGCTAACGTAACAGTACAATGTACACAATTTCTGTTGTGGCCTGGCATTTCTGGTTTAAAAAATAATTTAATTCAGTGTTCCCAAATCCGATGTTTCATTATTTTCTGTGCCGTATCAATACCCCAAGAATTGATGGGACTTCTGTTCGCCAGTCGTTGGTCATATGTTTGGCTTTGACTAAGTAAAGAGAGCTAGAGAACTGAGCATTAAAGCTGATGATGTTATGTGTGATGTACCAAAACAGTTATGGACACAGTTGTCCACCAAGGAAAATACTCTTTTTCAGTCGAGGATTATTAAGGGAAAGGGGCCGATCCGGTCTACATTCGCCTACAGTGTAACTTGTTTATTGATGAAAGCCACCGTGTGAAATGGTGAGTACTGCTGTAGCGTGTTTGAACAGTATAAATATAGTATGCCTATATACTAACGTAAATTACAACAATAACACATGTCCCAGTAGTTTCCACAAATGTATGGATTAACTTACTAGTAAATCGACAAGTACTAATATTGGAGTCACCATATTACAGTTTTTGCATCCCATTCCATATGAAGTCAATTATCGGACTATCAAAAGAAATAGAAATCTTCAAAGTGGAACATTGCGAAAGCCATTGGATCAATTACTTGAAACAGTAGAATTAGGAAGCCTCATTCTGAATCGTGCCATGTCGTTATAAGTCTATAGTGCATGGATTGACCATTGTTCAGAGGCAGTGTGTAACCATCTCTCCACCGGCACTCAGTGTACCTACGTGTATCGGCTTACACTACCTTTTTTACCAAGGACAATGCTTTTCCTTTCCTTCATTTTAAAAAATACAGGGCAAGTCATGTTTTGTTGGAGACCAGTGACGGTATTCTACCCTCCTGTGCTATTGGGAAAATTTAACCAATATTATCCGAGAGATATATGATGGCCAACACCATTGTTATCATTGATATTTTCTATGGTGCATTGCGCCCAGCAGGAACAATCAACAAATTTGAATCATAACTTTTGTAGCTATTTAATGCACATAGCTATGCAACTATCCTGGTAGGTAATGTGCTAATCGAAATTGGTCAGAAGTTCTAGCCGACTGAATAATAGCTTTCTATTAGTGTGATACCAATATGAAAGATATTGCTTGAAGCTATAAACAAAAGGCCAGTGGCATTGCCGAAGGCTCAAGAAATGCGATCATTATTGAGTGTGTGTGCAGTGGAGGATCCTAGATTTCTGAATGTGAGGAAAAGTTGGTAAGAATACTTATGTGGTATGTGCCATAAAGCTTGGGCATCTTCATATTTGCTTTTTTCACCTGTAGTATCCTATATTTTTGGTGGAGGTCAACAAAGGTCAAATTCTGAAACCTATGAAACATGATAACTCAAACAAGATAGCTAAATATCTAAATTTACTTGGTATGTAAGTTCCCTTAATGAGTAAAAGAACCTTATAATTTCTATGGAGGTTTAAATTAAAGGTAATTTTACGTAATAAACGTCAAAGTAGTAATAAAACTTTGTCAACAACTTCAACTGAACAACTTGGTAAATTTCGTATTTGGGATATAGGCTCATCTTCACAGGTAAAATAACCCTATAGATTGAAGGTCATTCGAGCTCAACAGAGGTCACAGTTGTTACCACCAGACAGATACAGTCGTTGATTTGAAGTATACTAATGTTTAAATACAATAGAGGGAGGATTCAGTTCAATTCAGTTTTGCTTCTGTGGCCTCAAGCCGCATGATATGGCAATCCACTGTTGTCATCAAGGACCGGCCCAGGAGGAGACAAATTCATTCCAAGGAGATCTTTATTATTAATTAATTACTTTATTATTCATAACTGACATATGGTGGCCATCTAAGTAGTCTATGGACGAGAACACTAAGTGTTAGATGTTGAGCTGAGCCAATTACTCTTATGAGATCATCCACGAACACCGGTTAGCTCTCAGGAACTACTACTTTCTGTGGTTACTATCCTTGTGTAGTATTTACGCGAGATGTGAGTAGGTTTCAAATGTAGCCGAAGGAGAAAGCAAATTCGTTAGCATTAATATTAAAGTTTACGCTAACTTATCCTTGGTATTTCCATTATTCATAAGGTTATCTGAATACTTACTTCACTTAGTCATGTTAAACAAACATGGTTACTGTTAGGCACTGGTTTTTAGTTTTTCTGTGTCAGATAGGGAGATTGAAATGTTGATGCTCAAATTCCTTCTTCTTCCTATAAACATGTAGGCATAAGCCTCATTGGTACTAATAGTACTACTCCAGACTGAATATTGGCACTTATGCCAATATGCAAATATACAAATATGCAAATATGCCAACTTATGAATATTGGCA
>JAODAG010018856.1:2108-12393 GCA_027574785.1 Orphnurgus asper | reverse complement strand
ATTATTGGCACTAGTGATACAATATAGGATGGGGAGGAGCTAATAATTTTCAGTACGTTACACAAACCTAGTACCACTTATGCACTTATGCCAATATGCAAATATGCAAATATGCCAACTTATGAATATTGGCAATTATTGGCACTAGTGATACAATATAGGATGGGGAGGAGCTAATAATTTTCAGTACGTTACACAAACCTAGTACCACGAAAACCTAGATTTGAAGGTCTGTGTAACGTACCGTAACTATAGGCCATGTTCAAGGCTTAAGGTAAGACGTAAATATAGGCTAGCTTGTCATAACAGCAATAAGAACAATGAACAATGACAACTCGCTGTAGTAACGCAATCGCCACCGCGATTCGTACAATTACACACAGTTTCTGTTCCAGTAATTCCCTAGTAGACGACATTTGTTTATATTCACTGATGTAGTCTAGTTTGGTTTGTTTTCCAATATCCATGTTTCACTTGCATGTAACGTAATTATCAACACCTGAAACATACATGTGCATTGTATGTTACTGCCTCGATCATCTAGAGCTTTATTACGTTATATATTGTAGAAACTCTATGTATATTAATGAGAAGGCGGATCATATTTTCATACGGTAACGCTTACCGATGGCGAAATGTCCAAGACGTTCTTTCTTTAATCAGTCTCCTACTCTGCAGGGCGCCCTTAATTTGCAAATGTAATAAATTCAGAGCAGTTACAGTCGAAATATACAAATACAATGAACGTCTTGACCAAACTTTTAATTACCCAGCAGAACAGATGGGAAATTGAAACACTGAAAGAAAAACAGATAACGATATCTCATTTCCTCCAACCATTGAGGTCGTTGGAATTGGACTGATGTTAGTGCGGGAATCAATCATCTCTCCACGAGTAATAAAACCGATTACAGTGCTTTACACACACATACACACATATATATATATATATATATATATTGAAAAGTCAAAGGGTTGAAGAGTCTGTCTGTTTCTCTCGTGTATTGCATAACCTTACTATATGAGGACACAGCAAGTTCGCTGGCTGGTTTAATGGATATCGCCATTGGGAGCAAGATTATGTAGAGACGTATGATCCAACTTGTTGAGATGATCCGCTCGATCGATAATTGATTGAAAGCAAGCTCGCGTGAAGTGCCGTCTTTAAGAATGAATCTGACATACGACATTTCTGAGTCTCACACATTGGTTGCACAGTTGAACCTCCAGCACGTCAACAAGCGGTAGAAATGGAGAATGAGCGAATTGTTGCCACTACACAGGACGGTAATTAGTGTTAGGGGTTACGGTTAGGATAAATTGGTACACACGATTTGTAAGGGTAGGCACTAGATCGTTTAGTTTGAAGAAGGCGAAACCAGTTTATTTTTATCGACTCATTTTGGATATTATTTCACTATATTTTAATATATAAAATTTCACTTAGTTATATAAATCATTTAACATGTTGAGTCAGAGATCGGCTTTAGGCCTACTGTTGCATTTTGTGATGCAATGTTCCCCTCACCGATTATATATCAACAAAATGAATTTCCTTATGATATCGTAGTTATCTGGGTAACAATGCGCATAACTGTCAGGAGTAGTGAATCTGCTGGCATGTCGTCACCACAGGAAACTCAAATTCTGTAATAATACAACAATAATCAGTGCTGTAAAAATCGAGACAACTTAATCAGAAACAACAAACAACATACATCAATTTCGTGTAAATACTGAACCCGGAACAGTGGCACTTTAACACAAATATCTGTTCATACCAGGCAAGTACAAATATTTATATTTAGTGTTAACTGTTTCTTTAACCAGTTGGTGTGGGCCAGTACCGCTGAAACCGGATGCGGGATAACTTTTTGTGAATCTGCGACAACCAATGGAGGGACATCGTTTCCGAATGCCTGGCTAGTGACGTGTAACTATAGTCCCGGGTAAACGTCTGTCATTCTTTCTTCCGTCCTTCTCTAGAACGAAACATGTGAATCCATAGCATGTTACATGGACCTCCCAGCTGTATGTACCGTACCTTCCGAGTAGAATGTGGGCAATTGTCATACTGCATGGACCAACCTACAGTAGCATGTAAATCATTACCATGCTGCATGTATCTTGCTAGTAGCATGTAAACAAATGTCATGCTACATGTATCTTCGTGCAGAAACATGTGAATCGTAGTTTGCTCCATGGACATCCGTACAGTAGCATATGAAACCCTACCATGATGCATGTACCTTCGTGCAGAAACATGTGAATCCTAGTTTGCTCCATGGACATCCGCACATTAGCATATTAAACCCTGCCATTATGCATGTACCTTCATGCGGCAGCATGTGAATCCGTAGCATGATGCATTGACCTTCATACAGTACCGAAGCATGTGAAACCGTAGCATGTTGCAGTATTATGGTTTAATGTTAAATCAGCTGGGGACAACGATTGGAGTTTTCTTTACGCCTTATTGTGTTTCAAGACGGTTACATCATATTATTTATTTTGTTCGTAATTCAGATGCAGTCAAAGTTACACTATGAACAAAAATCAGAACCAATAACATGGAAAAGAGTGAAACACGTTGCCTAGTTAAATTTTAGTTTGTTTTCAATGAAAATTTATTAAATTGGTTCGCATTATAAAAAAATACTCTCAAAACATTGATTACTTGTATCCTTTGCGATTATTTTAAAGTCTATGATTCGAAGCAATTGTGTATCAGGATGGGGCAATGAAATGCACGGAGAGGTAGAGAACATTGAGAAGAGCAGAATATTCAAGTTATCGCCCTTTTTAGTAAGGAAAAGGTTTGCCATCATTGGAACATAAAAAGCGTTGTTTACTAATTAAGTTTGCATGAAAATGAAATTATGAAATTTTAAATTGTCTTAATAAAATATCTTCAGTCCGTTCGCCTTCTGAGTTTACTGAATATATAAAGCGATTAAGCATCAACCTCACGGAATCAGAGAGATCATGGAGGATGACGAACAAAAAACAACTGATTTACTATCATGAAATACAATGTCAGTCTACATGTTAAAGTTTGAAGTTTCACGTACTAGACTACACTAGAAGTTTTACGGAGAACAATTAGCTCTATATTTCCGACATTTTGTCTCTCTTTACAGAGGAAATTATCGGGGACAGAAACCGTACAAGGCTGGTAATCCCTGTGGCGAATGTCCCAACGGGTTCTGTAAAGACGGACTGTGCTGTACGTAATTTTTTCCAATGATTTTCTGACAGGCCTCTTTCTTAACGATCAAACGGGAGAGTCCGCGGAGAGGCTGTGCTACGCTAACATAACAACATATCCAGAAATACGTTCATTACGCTAGTACATATGTTGTTACGTATTCATTAGCCTTGATTTCAAAACAGACCAAGGATTTACAGAAGGTAAAAGTTTCATAGTAAGTTAATTCAATTGAAAAATACATCTGTCTGAACGTATCCCCTGGCATATATAATGATTACTGCGGCATATTTCGTTTGACCCAGCAACTGTTGCACTACACTAATTACATGATTATCTATATTATTTTGTACCAGCACGTGAACAGAAGAATAAAGTTTCGTACCTTCGTTTGTAATCTCTGTATGGAGCCATTGAACGTTCACTTATTTCTCAGCAATGATACTAGCTAGGAGGTAAACACGGACATGCGCAGGATAGGAAAGAGGAACTTCTCCTACTACCTTGGAGGTATAAATGGGCGTGCGCAAGAGAGGGAAAGAGGAACTTTCCCCTACTAGCTAGACGGTAAACATGGGCGTGTGTACTGTAGGAATGGGATTGGGGAATTGCCCCATTTCTAGGAGGTAAACACGGTCTTGCGTAGGGGAGGGAAGGGGAACTTTTCCTATAAAAAATAATTAATTTTTGATCAACTGTTTGATGTCTCTCAACAGCTGATTGTGATCCGTCCGAACCAGGCTGTGGTAAGTGTTCATCCAAGTTGGATCAATTTGTGTTCACTCACATAAGACATAACTTCATTGCGCATTTTGAAACTTAAAAGGCCTATGTGATAACTACTTGTAAAATTGAAAGAATGAGATTAGAGAAATGTGAAATTATTGTTAGTACTTTTTTACATTTAATTTTCATTGACATTTATGAACTCAAGATGCATCTTAATTTTCCCGTAGTATTCAAATTAGTGAAATTACAATTTAATAAGCTAAGATTATAAGTTGAAAAACTGAAATGATGTTTACTTGCCCAAATCTCTCGTGGTTACGCAGTGACCGATTTCAAATGACTTGAATCGAGGGCGCTATCTTAAGTAAGGGAAAATGTAGATGTAACTCAAATCTGGATGCTGGATTTTTCTCTGGAAATCAGAATGGCAGTAGAATCCAATAGGAGGACACACCGACAATAGCGAAGATACCATTGGTCAGAGGATGCCCACTACTTTATTTCACTGAATTGAATCTTGACGCTCTTTGAGCTAATCGCTGTTATCGACATAAATTTATTTAAATAACATGATTGAATCTATTGTTGACACATTGCGGTGATAATCGATACATGAATGTTATGTATGTACTAGAGTAGTTCCATACAGCGATGCTTAGACGACGTGTGCATTACAATTAGCAGCAAGTGCGAAGGTATGGGTGATATACCACACCATGCACGGTATACAGCAGATATGCTATTATGTGTATGCTATACCATATGTAAATGTACGTTGAATACCACCTTCCCATAGATTCCCACAATACACTAAACGTTTATCGTACATACTTTAACGTATTTTATATATCACGGCGCCATGTTGCATCTAGAATATTAATATAGTTTATAAAGGGGAGGGGAGAGGCATATGTGACGGATGTAGAGGACATCGAGGCCTTGCGTAAATATCGGGCAGACTAATCTAAAACAATGCTTGAACTAAATTTGCACCTAATCACCTTAATTAATTATACAAACAATCTTAAAGGAGAGATGGACACATCCCTAGATCCCTCCCAAGGACACAACTCTGGGTTTACTCTTACAATCAACCTCTCTTGAACGGCACATGGGCAGAGGGATACCAGGTGCCACCATCAAATTCAGTTCACCTACTCTACTTTCCCCCTTGGCTCCATGGTTACCGCCCCCACACTCTTGAAGGATTCGTCTCTCCATTACTATTTTTGCGGACCCTCGCGTCTGTCTGGCTTCCTACTTCGCATATACACACTCAGTTCACGACATCTGTCTTGCCACACTAAAGGACCGAAACGTATCAATGTCCAACATTCTATTTTCGACTAGTTCCAAAGACTTCCTAACCTCAAGTGTACGATGAATTGCTGTCGTTAACACTCGTTTTTCATGTACTTGTCTATAATATTTGACACTTCACTTATAATAGTAGAAGACTCCCTGAAACAGAAAAGAAAACAATTCACAGTTAAATATTTTCGAAATATTTTCGAAATGTTCTTTTTGATAATTTACTTACAGAGTTCCAAGTTTTTATTAAGATTAACATTCCTATTACAGTATTAGTTGTGTAATAATGTTATATGTTACTGCAGAATATATTCTAGAGCTTGTACGACAAACCTCCCGTAACAACACCTCAAAACCCCAAAAATCCATATATTTGTGGGGATATAATCAGTACTTGTCAAACAACTTGTTATGTGCGATTTCTGATTGATGAAAATATTGGAACTTTATACAATTTTGTTAGACACTTTTTAGCATAGTCAATTCCAGTGGTATAACTACAAAAGGCAGGGGGACACTGTTCCTCCTTTTTTTGGCAGAAATCTCGGAAAACAATATCGTTACAAACAAAAAAAGTTTCAGGTTCCCCCAGCACAATTTGTTTTCGGAAATTATTTAATGCATATTAAGCATCAGACATGGTAACATTTGCAGACCCTCTCTCTCAGGAAGCGGTTTCGTCTACCTCACCTACGTCAGCCCTTTTAATCATGATCAACCCCCTTGAACAATCCTTGATCCGCCTCTGCAAAATACGGCGAATGTATACTATAGCACAAAGCTTGTAAAGTTAATAATATTCAAACATTATATAATGTCATTTTAGTGTTATTAAGTTCTATGAAAGTAAGATATGAACAGTTAATCGAGATATTCGGTGAACGAAAGTATCATTACTTTGCAACATGTGAAACTTGTTAATATTCAAAGTAAATTATATTCACACACAAATATTTTTTTCAGAATGTATGCTGGAGTGTCAGAACTGCGGTGTGCTGAATAGCCAGACTTGTACCTGCCAGTGCTCGAGTGGTTTCCACGGAGTTGC
Source organism: Orphnurgus asper (assembly GCA_027574785.1). NCBI lineage: Eukaryota > Metazoa > Echinodermata > Holothuroidea > Elasipodida > Deimatidae > Orphnurgus > Orphnurgus asper. The sequence continues at coordinate 6,097 of JAODAG010018856.1, read as the reverse complement.
CTGCGAAAGTATGCAAATTATTCTTCAATTATCTCTTATCTCTTATGTTTGATTGAAATAATTTCAACAAAAACCATTTAATCCAAAACATTTCAGTACTAATCTGAATACCACATTGCTTAGCGATTCGATACTAGCACGACATGGATATTGTTCTTCAACGGCATGTATTTGTACAGTTTTTTCCACTTTGCTTAACCCAATGCTTAATTTATTGTACTGTATTTTCATTTCCAATTTGTTTTTAGAAACAAGAGCATTCGTTCCTTTAGATTATATTAAAACTTTAAATGTAACAGCTTTCAGACTCCCGGAGTAATGACGCCATCATCCCAAATAGGAACGACCAACGAAGAAAATACCCCTGAGGTGAAACTGCAGCCATGTAATGGAACTGGTGTAGCAATGATATCCAATGATGTACGGTACCATACCAACTACGCCCCCTCTCTCTCCACCTCTCTCCACCCCTCTCTCCACCTCTCTCTCTCTCTCTGTCCCTCTCTGTTCATCTATTTCAGAATCTTGCAAAGATTCCCACCGTTACTGCGGTGCGAATCCTGGTTGGCCCAGCTTTTGGTGCAATAATTACCGATTCCCGTTCGTTGATATGTACTGTCCAAAAATGTGTGGACACTGCAGTAAGTAAAGCAATTCTTTTATAAATAGGACCTACATATATAAACATACATATTTATATATTTCATATAGTCAAATCTTCATGTGAAAGCCCCATAACAGGGTGACTAGTCGTTTTCTTTCTTTTAACATTTTTTAACATATGCTCTGTATTGCAACATATGCTCTGTATTGCTTATCCCTTCCCCTTCCATTTCCCTCTTTCGCTCACTCTCCAAACGATACACATACATCGATGTACGAAACGTCAATTCCTACCAAAATAAATTGTACAGAAAGGTTTGGTCATTTCCATTAGGGTGTGCTGTTTTGTGTAGTTTATTTTAGCAACTCGGATCGTAGGGGACATACTAATCATTTACCAATTGTTCGCAATTAACTATTCTCTATTGGAACGATAAAAGTAATTGAAGGGAGCTGGGGTGACGTGAACTGCCCGTGGATACAGTCGACCTTTACTTGGCAGTTATTGGATAAAGTAAGAGCAGGGAGTTGTTATTTAGAAGGAGATACAACAGTATCGACCAGCTTTAATCCCGTCAATAGCCACTTAACATCTTTTGATGATTTCATTCCTTGAATGACAGTTCTGTTGTTGGTCCAGTTCACTTCCTCTTCTTTCTCAAGTGTTATACGGTAATATACGGTAACGTAGCAACCGAACTTCAACTTAACAATGGTTTAATGCCTAGCTGTGCACCGACAGAAGTTATACGACCACATTCGACATTTAACAAAAACTACTGGTCTACATTCTTCAATTTAATTATATCTCTCGTGCAAGCATAACTTTGAAATGAACGGTGACAATTCCTGGTTTCACTTACAAAAACACAAAAAACTTCGCAGGTTACGTAGTAATGACTAATGATGTAATCTTCAAAGTGTGATCCAAAGTTTCCAAACAAAAAAACATACACATTTGTTTCGGGGGAATTTCAGCTATGATTCCTTTAGGGATTTTAGCGTGGCTTATTTTGTCTGCATGCATGTTTAAACTCTTTCTTGTTACGACTATAATTTCCCAAAAGTTGTCGATGCGAGGAGTAGGCCTACATGCTGAAATTGTTTATTAGCTTGTACTGACAAGTGAGTGACAATGTACGTATGAAATGTGAGTTTATTTTACGGATTGCGGTTACTTTTATTACAGTATTCTAGTGCGACATTATTTAACAAGAAGCAACATTAACAAGAGGTAGTTTACCACAGTTTAACAAATAGAGCGTTTATGATCAAGTGTACATTTTCCAAGAGCAATGGAGAAACATAAGAAACGTAAGAAACAAAAATCTTCGACACCACAAATTTCAATAGGGGAACATGAGGGGCACATGAGGGGCACAAACAATTGGCGGGGAGGGAACATTCCTCCATTGGGACGCCACGTTATGTACTTCATAATGCTTTCATATATTTATTTATTATTTCACAGCTGTGTCTGAAGCTACTGAGTGCAGTTAAGTTTTGCAAGTCTGGATCTGCATCAAAGACGTTCGACTTTGTTAATTAATGCATGTGTTATTGTGCTATTGGTTAGGTAGGATATAGTAACAAGATTAATATTGTAAGTTAAGTAATCCTCTGAAGGCGTAGTGAAGTAGCTGCCTTTGAAAAATTTGCTTTTTCCAATAATCATAACTGATAAACAATACTTGTATGTATGCATATGCTGTATGTATCAGTTATACTCATTCAATTTTCATGTAAGTATATGGTTAATTATTGCAGTCAAAATGTTATTGTATATGACTATGTTATATACATATGATTGTACATAATAATAATAATAATAATAATAATAATAATAATAATAATAAGAAGAAGAAGCTATTGTTTGTAGTCGTTTGGGTAATGTTTTAAGTTCAAGCACAATTTTGCCATACATTTAAGTTGCTTCAAATTTGGCCACAGCTTTATGATAATTACGTGTAGCACTTACGTGTAGTCTTTTTAGACAGTTCTAAGTATATTCTCAACGGCACTTAATGCTTGATATAGATGACCTACAATTCCTTTCCTAATTAGAAGTTTCGGTTATATTAGTAAATTTGTGATGTTCCTATTATGGATCTGTGTAAACGAAATTGAGCGAGAATAAAGTCTTCAATATTTGTGTTGGTTTGGTCTGATATGTCATAATTTATGAAGAAACTGATTGTATTAGATGTGAATTACGTAGCACTACACTCGCCCAATGATCTCCATGATTTAACAAGTCCGATCGAAATATGTTTGGAGCTGAGAAGTGGATCAGTTTGTTTGGTGTCGGGTTCTTTCTTGGGCGGCTTTTGTAAAATTGTTCTTGCATTGTCTTATTAAAATCTCCTCACCATTCCCAAACAAGGAGAATATACTTCCATTAAGAATAGTTGAAGGCTACTAAAATAGTTCACGTTAACAAAACAGCTTTGCTGATAAGAGCTACGGTTTAAATCACACAACGGCTTGGCTGAGATAAATCTTCGAACAATGTTGGAACAATCAATGAACACAATATAGTTCACAATTTCCGATATATCAAAAAAGTGTATAATGTTTGCACAATTCCAATTTCCTTATAAATATAAGTAATGCTATAGTGCGTATGTTTTAGTTCATTAGAGATAGGTTTATATTCAGGGCGCTGTCTACATAACACGTCTCAGCCGATATGTAAGTGCCGGATGGTACTGACTGTTATTTAACCTCAAACAATATTTAGTACCAGATTTAACAATTATTTAACCTATTAGGAATGACACAGTTGGTTTTGCAGACCAATGTCAATGACTTGTTATGAATATTTTTTATTAATGTTGGTAGAGAGGTTATATATCAAAATATAATAAAAATACCCCATACTCTTTATCCCATGGGGGAGGGGTTATATATCTTGGGCAACCAATATGGGATGAATATGCCTTTTTCGTTTCATTTAATTATTTCTTTTTGGTCACAATTCGGAAAAATACACCAACTACCCCCTCCCCATACATTTAGGTAATACCATATTATCCAATATGGGAGGGTGTTACATTCAAATGTAGGCACTAACGTTTTGATGACTTGCTGTATACATCTTCTGACAACCAAAATTGACGATGTGTAATGATACAATGGAATCTATTTTTTTATTTATTTTTTATAAATGTTCAATCATCCAACAGGGTTACGCCGTTTATAAAGAGATAATTATAATGTATCCATAATTAAGCCATCACGGTAACTAGAAATGATACAAAGGCTGCGATGTCGCAATGTATAAACACACACCTCGGACATATCTCGTAGACCTCGGACATATCTCGTAGACCTCGGACATATCTCGTAGACCTCGGACATATCTCGTAGACCTCGGACATATCTCG
>JAODAG010018745.1:0-17987 GCA_027574785.1 Orphnurgus asper | reverse complement strand
ATCTCCCCCTATAGAGTATATATGGTTTAGATCTCAGGTCTAGTCTTTCTTGGGATGGTTTTCTTAAAAAACCACGGTAGGCCCTAAACGTATAACTTCTCGGCCTTTTGACTAAGATCATGTGTAGTGCATGTTGTGTTAAGGACGGCCCGCACTTGTTAATGGTGGGGCATGAAGGCTTCCATCAGAGCCATGCGCTACACTTTATGTGGCACTTTATGTGGCACTACACCTGCCCAATTATCTTTAGTCTTAGGCCTAATAGCAGTCCATTCGAAATAGGATTGGGGCTGAGAAGTGGGTCAGTTGGCTTTTGAAGCCCTTGGCATATGCTGCTAGTTTGGTTGCTGCTGGTTTAGATCCCAGTTCTTTCTTGGGAGGGTTTCCTTAAAATCCAGTAAACGTATAGCTGATGTTTTGTCTTCTTTCATTTCTTGCGTGCTTACGATATAATATATCTTTATATCAATAGGCTATAATATTTATACGAGATTTTTTTTTGGTTTTACCTAAGCTAGCCCTGAACCATTTTGTGTAAGTAATGTAGTGCAGACTTCATAATGTAGTAGTACTGTACTACCTATAAACAACTGTCGGCACGAGTGCGTAATTGTGACTGAATCAGTTAATGCCTTCGATAATGTTAAACGGAAGGTAAGTAAGAAATTAAAATAATTTATTGAACGTTGTCGTAAAAAAAGTCATTTTATTGCTGGATGTGCACAAATTATTTGTAACCTTCCTCATTTGAAAGTGCTAATTGTTCTAAATGCAGTATGAATTTCACCATTTGTACTACAAGTGATTTTTATTGTGTATGCTGGCATTTTTAACAACATTGGTACCATATTCGCGATAATAGTTTAGTACTAGTGCTAGTACTAGTTATACTATAGTAGTACTAGTATAGTATAGTTGTACTAGTATTAGTAGTAGTACTACTAGTATTACTCAGTACTACTAGTACTACTACTAATCTATATGTAATTGTATATAATTTATCATAACTTAGTAAGTATAGTTATTTAATTTAGTACTACTACTAGGCATATCTGCAGTAGACTGTATAAATTGCTACTGCTAAGTTAGTAGCTCTTACTCGTCTTAGACTACAGTATAGTGGTCCTAGATATCATTCATGGACAGTATTCGTTCATGCTCCAGTATTAAATCATCTCCATAAAGTGAAATGGTTCACTCAGTGTGCATTTTGACGCGCAGTAACAAACATAAACAATCTCGGACACTCTTTGCGACAACGTAGGCCTAGTTACTAGTGTTATTGTACATCCGTAATACAATTTCTCTTTTCTGGTCCTCTATGCTAGAGTTAGCATAGACTAGGCTGTAGGGAAGTGCATTGTCACATGTGGAATACACTCATGCCCATCTGCATCAGGAGGGTTGGGGAAGGTTAGATCAGTTATCCCAGGAGCAGGATGGGAAATGTTAATTTGATACCTGCTTTAAAATTTTCTTTGGAGCATTACGTAAAATAATTGAGAAATTTGCTTGGTTTAGCCGGTGTTAATCCACTGGCAGGTTCTCATTACCAAAATGTGCAAATAACAAATACGACCTAAACCTAACCAACTGACCTTACCTCTCATAAATTCAGGAAGGAAAACAACAATGGCAACTGATGAAGAATTTAAAAGGCAGCTAGACCTGGAGGTGTTGGAGAAAAAGCCAGCCCAAAATGCTTTCACGCACACTGATCCCAGCGATGGCACTGTGTATGAATGGGACGCACAGAGAAAGGCATGGTTCCCAAAGGTAATGACTGCAGCCTACGAGCATCACATTATGAAGGAATGGGAGTGGGGGAAGGGGAGGGACTTGTGCAGTTTACAAGGATAAGCGGTGACAGTGATGGCTTCTCTGCTCTTGTATTCAAAGGGTGTACTTTTGTATTTGCATAATAAGGCCATTTTGAGGTAAATGAGAGAGATGATAGTTTCTCGTTCGCTTTTTTTTTAAAAGGAAAGGGAAGGAGGACACAGCTTGCTCATAATGAAGTGATGAAAACTGCAAGTTTATCGTGTTTACCATTCAAATCCGGTCGACGTTCTTCTTGCGCGAACCATGTGGTCAATAATAAAGGACTAGGTGCACTCTTGTGCCTCTTGTGCAATTGTACCTCTAGTACCTCTTGTGCAATTGCAGATTGTAAAACAATTTGCTGACTTTGGTAATTCCCCAAAGAATCAGATGAAAGTAACTTCGTGCGAGATACAAAATGGGTAACTTGCAAGTTCTAATACTTTGCCCTAGAGGTCTTCTTTTAACAAATGTTCAATGCACTCGTACAATTATTGGTGGAACGCATATTGTTATGCAGACACTAAGGAAATCATCAATTATTTACTTCAGAACCGTATTGAAATTAAAGGTTCTCCACGTAAAATTTTGAAGGCATTGTTCACATGAGAAAACTAGTTTCTATGGGAAACAAATGACAATGAAGTTTCCATATTTTTGTGTACTAGTAAAGTAAACACAATTCAAATATATAATTTTGCTGTGCGTATACGTAAATTGTATAGCATTACCACCACGAAGTAACGTTGTATTGTCTAATGTGCGGTTATCGAACATTTACGACATTTCTTGAAAGTTCACGATGCGAAATTTAATTATTGAAGGTCATTCCGTGTCTGATCAACAATATGTGTTGTACTAGTATAACTACAACAATCTTCAAGTACTCGTACTATATGTTTAACTTGTTAGTGAGGTCTGGTGATGCCATCGTGCGGTGGATTGGCATTGCGAATTTGTAGGTTGGATTGCTGGATGTCTCAGCCAGCTATTTTATCCTACAGCGTACCTACACAGTTGCGAGGTCAGCGACAGCATGACTCAGCGTTTATCCTCATTCTCTTCTTTTTCCACTTCTTCTTTTGTTTCGCTTCAACTTATTCACTATTTTACTTATGCTAAGTACGTACACACAGAGCAAGAGTAAATGAACGAATGGTGCATGTTTAATTAAGACGTACTCAAAAGGGATGCACAAAATGTAACCCAACCTTTTGTCGCTTTTTTTTATAATCTTTAATTATTTCACGACGTGTTTTCACTTTCTTTACCAGTTTCTTTACCGGTTTTGTTTTACCAGTGAGAATTTACTTAATCATGTAATATCTTCTTTCATTTGGTAGATCCTTACACCTCATAATGAAGTTTGTGAAGGATTTTTAATATGGTCCTCCATCACAAGTATTCAAGGATAAAATTTGAACACTTAATGTTCAAAATTTTAAATGATTCGGGGGGTATGTCATGTATGGTATATACATTGACTGTACTTTAATATTAAACGAATATAACGCGAACGACCGTGAACTATTTCACAAGTTCACAGATCCAGTTCATAATAGTTTTCTTTCATGCAGAATGTATGGTTGATCTCTACCAAGGGAATAATCAACATTCCTGAAAGTTCACAAAAGCTTTTAAGTAACAGGATGTTTCATATTTTCCCACAGTTTGTTAAATCCTTTGAGACCCTTCTCAAAGTCCAGTAATGTATTTCTTTGCCGTAATCAATTACCGTATTAAGATACCATCTTGACAAGCGAGGCTACGAATCTTACTTTTACCAGAGATTTCCTTAACACTTAAATCAAACAATCTGACGTCCGAGGTCTGGTTTGGTTCCTCTCACATTTAACCAGGTCACTCTCAGTGTGTCAATAGTATGAGACCTTTGACCTTCTAGTAACACTGTTCACCAATCGTATTTAGGCTTTTCAGAAGTCACTCCCTTTTTTTAAGATGGTTGCCCCTACAGAGTTATTTAAATACGGAAGTCATATAGAGACTTTACTCGAGACACAGAAGTCATATCCAGAGCTCAGACACAGAAGTCATATTGAGAGCTCAGAAAGAGAAGTCATGTAGAGACTTAGTAACGCATCACCGGCGCCTTGCGCTATTCTGATTTTCCTATATTGGTAGTTTTGTTTAATACAAAGAATGTGAGTTTCCTAGCTCACACACTATTTTGTTATTGTTTCCTGTGTCATTTTTGTCGGACTCTCTACGCCCCAATGTATCCAGTCCTCGCAGACGGAAGACTTGCCTTTTGAGCACCCCAGGGCAAGGCCCATACCCAATAGTATGGTTTACTTGACACATGGAGGCATGTACATCACCTACATGCGTGTATTACTAAAACCTTATCACTTTCTGATTGGCCACCATTGTCCTCGAACAAACCTCTCTTTCGCGTGCATTAATGGAAATCTCCTCATCCCTATTCTGACCCGGAGTTCAATCCCTACTGATATTACAACATGCTGATTTGTCAGTATTGTTATTAGGAGGCTCAAGATTCACTTCTTCTTCCAGATGGTATTGTCTTATCTTATCCTATGGCCTGCACTGGGCTTCTTATTTTACTCTGGTTAAATTGGTGGGTACTCTTCTAGTTTTGAAATTAATTGTTATTAAATGTTATTATTTATTTATTTGTTAATTTCTGTGAACCCTATGGTTTCACTAAATTATAAGATACATGTAATTTATCAGATTTTATATTGTCTACATATGATGAAAAAAACTTTTATGGACCCCTATTGCCTTCATTCGTTTGATTAACATTTGAAACTGTTGAAATTGATGTTTTTGTTGTTGTTAGGTGGATGATGATTTCCTTGCAGCCTACCAGGCAGGTTACGGCGTTGATGCCCCTGCCGGTGCGCCTAATGAGGATGCGGAGACGGGCACCAGCAGCAGTACAGCCAAAGAGGAGCAAGATACACAACAGAAAGGGCAGAAGAGGGCAAAAGGGGATGAAGGTGCGTTGTGACCCGTTGCAGACGGTTAGGGATCTCATCCAAGATCCCTTCTGGAGAGCTGTTTCCATTATTTTATGTGCAGGGGGATTTTTGTAAGAAAATTGGATACCTCACACCCATACTAAATAATGGAACAGTCTTACCAGGAAGGCATGGGTCAACATCCGAAACTATTGGACTATTGGAAGGTGGTTTATGGTGTGAATGCTCGCAATAACCACGACAGACCAGAAAAATAATAATGTCGTGCTGTGGTATTGATCATATTAAATGGCAGAATGCAGCATATTATGTGCAGGAAGATTTCAAGCGCCAACTTAAGCCGTATTTACACCTTTTATGGTTGTGCACTAGTAGTTGTGCTACAAACCAAGTGTTGCTGGCACTTTTATATCTGATAATCACACATTGAAGGTCTCACTCACTGTTGTCTTTATGGTGATGTAAATATGAAACTGTATACTGATTATGGTGATGTAAATATGAAACTGTATACTGCCCTCTATATGTGTTTCTCTGCAGAAAGGAATCCCCTGTTTTGCCTCTTTCCATCAAAATTTTTAATTTCATTGAGAAACTAATTCCAACCTGCAGAAAGCTTTAGTTTTATGTTTCTTGCCCTATTTCTTTGACTCTTAAACAATCTGCCCTACCATAGACATGTTCGTGCAATGTAGGGCTTTATAGCTTGGGCCAGAAATGCACGGTTCTAGCTGTAATTCCGTTGGCAGCAGGTGGCCTCCGTAGTTTGCCGCCATGGCATATCTGCTCGTCGGAGAGCAAGACTTTTGCCAGACAGCTTGGACCAAATCTATCTGGAGAGTTTAAGGGTTAATGCAGATGTGCTGCAATTTACTTCAATCTTGAGAGACCCTAGTATTGCAATAGAATCTGACATTTATTTCTTAAATGTGTAGACTTGATTTGTGCCAGAATTGTGTGACTCTTCGCATATTAGAAGGAAAACAAGTATCTCTCGTAGAAGTGACGAAATTTCCCACGACCCAATTTTTCATTTTCTAAGGATGGTTCGATATCGACGAAGGGAAAAACACCAACGTCTACGTATCGGGTCTGCCCGATGACATCACGCTGGATGAATTCAAGGAATTGATGAACAAATGCGGGATCATCACGGAAGAGGATGAGATCGGAACGCCAAAGTTAAAGTTATATAAAGACGACGAAGGAAATCTGAAAGGGGATGGCCTGTGCACATATCTGAAGGTGGGGGGCCCCCCATACTTTTTGATACATAGTTTATCGTTTACATCGTGTTTGAGGCTTAGATGTAGACATGTGCTTCCCCCCCCCCAGCAGGGCTCGCCACAAAATTTATTTTGGCAAAACCTTTACTAAACTTAATGATAATCATTTAAGGTTGATTCAATATAAAAATCTCTGTCCATTATTTATCCTTTAACTTTGTTGTTGTGGCTGAGATGTAGCCATGTGTCTTCCTCACATACCCCCGCGACCCACATTTCCAAATATCAACAAGATTCTCTTGCTGTGCTTTTTTGTAAGGCTAACATTTTAGACTGTTTGATAATGTATTTAAGGGTGTTGCGTGTAGTTTAAATCCAAGAGTATGAATTTGGTTTACGGTGAAAATTTTGTCAAACCCAGCCAACCCAGCCCAATCCGTCTGACTCTGCCAGAAACGTGCGCTTAATCGTCCCTCTGTGCTCTACGTAAGGAGGTTTTTGAAACCAGTCGCCTCTTTTTGGTACCTGGATTATATACTACAACTTCATGGGTAGTAGTTTGTATCATCAAAAGCGTCTTTCCTCAGCGGGGTAAAGTTTTTCTTCGAGATACCCTCGAAGCTATTTATTGTTCTTAATTATTATTTATTATTAATTATTTATTGTTCTTTATTTATTGTTCTTTAATGGTGTGGGAGACCTCTTTTTAAAAATTAAAACTTTTCCAGCATATTTGTTGAGGGGGAGTGTGAACTGGAAGACAGTCTGGCATATTTGAGGGCGGTGTTGCTTTACTCCAAAACGTAGCATTGGCTCTTTTTTTCTCTTCTCAGAGAGAGTCTGTCCACCTGTCGCTTCAAATACTCGACGGCTACGAATTGAGGGGGAACACGATTCACGTTGAGCCGGCTCAGTTTGCCGTCAAAGGGCAGTACGACCCCAGCCTGAAGAAGAAGAAGAAGAAGAAGCAAACCAAAAAGAAGAAGAATCCACAAGAAAGGTAAGCCAGGTTTGCCCACGTTGGGTCATCCCCCCCCCCCTTATTGAATGATTGCCCTCGTCCTGACCCGCATTAATGTATACGTTTTATTATCTGCATATGTGTCAACTTACTTAGCCATTGAGCTATTAAACACCTGGAATAGGGAAGCGGAGTAGGGAAGCGGAGAAGTGTTACGATTGGTCGTGTGATTGGACGTAGTACTGTGATTGGTCGAAAGTAGGTCACAGGATGGACGTTGGAAACTTTGATTCTTGCTCCACACCTGACAGGCGTAATGTCTCTTTTTCAACCACCGTATCACGATTCACAGCTAATTAATAATCGCCAATCGGTTAATAGACGAGAAAAAAAAACCCAACCGTGTCGTCGGAAACGTTTGGGTCGTCTCTCCGCACCCAAAGTCGTCGGAATGAGCCGTAGATCGAGAACTGGGGACAAATCGGCCCATAAAATTGTGAAATCTTCCAGCTTAGACATGGCTGATCTGGATGAATTTATGGAACTGGTAAAAATCTCAGTGTACCGTTGAAAAGGTGGTATTATTAGCTCTATCTTATGCAATGTTTGCGGCCTGTTTTCAAGCATTTCGAGGAAAATTTCTTATGCCCTGTGTAAAAGAACATAACACATATAAATTGGAGAAGTTTAAGTATAGATGGAGAGAGACAAAAACAGGCCCAAGGTGCTTGAAATTTTAGTATTTTAGAAAATTCGTTATTGGAAAGTGTTTGACAATTCTTGGTTACATTAATGTTCCTGGCCTGTATGTTCAAGAGGTCTTTAACATTGATTGAGGGCCGGGCCTTGAAAATTTCATTTTGATGTCCTCGATAGGATCCTCGATAGGTCCTCGAAACGTGTGTTTGAAGAACTTTGCAATCAACTAGCGAATGATTCCTGTTCTTTCTTGACTTCCCCTACCCCAGTTTGTAGGATTCTGGGTTCGTCTTCCTTCATCAGGTTATTAATGTGGAGACCGGTGAAAAAAGTTAGGGTCCTCGAAAAGTCCTCGAAATGTGCATTATAAAGAAAATTGCGATCAAATTGCGAATGATTCCTGCTTTTTCTTGACTTCCACCTACCTCAGTTTGTTTTTCCCTCCGTCAGGTTGTTAACGTGGAGACCGGAGAAGAAGTTTCACCAAAGGAAAAGAAACGAACAGGTCGTGATCATCAAACACATGTTCGACCCGAAGGAATTTGAGGTGAGTAGTGGAAGCTGATGCTTTAAGCATTTCGGGAACGTTCCCTTTGGAACTATATGACCAGCGTTTTTGTAAGAAATCGAAGGAACACCTTTCAAGGGCAAACAAGTTCTATCTATACCCCTTGAAGGCCTCCACTGTTTGATATAGAAAACAAGATCCACAGCCTGCCTGCATATGCTGCCTTGGTGACTAATTTTGATACTGTCAAGGGAGTAGATGCAGTTGATTCATCTGGAAGAGTGTGGGCCTATTTTCAGGCAGGATGTAGTTTACAACTCTCCAGTGACTCTGGCTTAGGGCTTTGCTTGTTTTAAAGGCTTAGTTTAGTTAGAGATTGAAAGATTGAAAAATGTTTCAAAGTTCTGGTTCTCAAAATGCATGTAACAGAATTAGTCATGGTGATGGTGCTTCCTTGCACAGCTATGCACTACGAATGGGAACACGAAATCCACGACAGTGAGAGTACGTCGTACGGTAACGTGGTACCGATGCGAAATTCGTATGGTCGGTTCAAATCCACCAATGGTCCCGCCCAGTTCCCCATCCGTAGAGCGTCAAGTGAACTGACTCGTGTGTCAGCGAAGTGACGCAAGGGGCGTGTAACGGTACGTTAAAATACGACCCCACGTTTTGACCGTTGAGACACCTCCCCATGTTCGTTCATCTTTTCCCCTGTCGTGTTAAGATGTTAGATATATTGGGGAGGGGGGGGAGGGGGTTGGAGGATTGAGAATTATGTCAAATTTATACACAGGAAATTTCAACTCGGGTCATAAGAGGTCAAAAGTCATTTGCAATTATGGTAGAAATGTGTGTAGGCGTAGCGTCGAAGGTTGTCCACAGAAGTTCCGAATTAATTGACTATTGAATATTTTTTTATCATTTCACTCCAGTTGGGGTTGGGGGGCTGGGAAGCAGATCAGTTTGGCACGATGGTGCCGAGGCATATGCTGTCGGAGTTTGTTTTTCATGCCCACAGGTTCTTTCTTGGGTGTTTACTTCATGTAAGACCACCTCATATATGAAAGGATACAGCTTTTTTTTGCAGTGGTGATGAGTGCGGTCTTCCGTGGTGGTTATTGATTCGGTTTCATTTTGGGTTGGTGTCACAATAACTTTGCTCAGAACAGCTGCAGTGCAGAAGTTGATCTCACTTCCATCGGTCTTCGAGAAAGTGGTTGAAGATCGAGGTACCCTCACGGCCGTCGGATGGGGACATTAAATGGCGATCCTGGGAGCAGGATGGGATGGATGGGTACCTGCCTGCTTCGTGACATTGGTCGAAAGAGAAGGCTTGTTAAAGCCGTTGATCATCCACGATCACAACACGGACAGGGTTTCTAACCTTTACTATACTAATACTAAACGTTAGTATACAAAAGATAGGGGATAGGCTATGTATCTCTGGCTGGCAGTAATGTTTTATGAATTTGCCTGTAATATTTTTGACACTTGAAATTAAGCCAGCTAGGCAAGGAGTTAATGGAGGTTCAGTGGTTATTTCCCGGAGGAAAAGGATGCAGCGAGGGTAGGTCCTAGAGTTGGGGTGATGATTCTAACGATGACAAAGTGAAAATAGTGTACGAGTGTAAGAAATGGCCCCCCCCCCCAGAAAGGTACCAAGTTAGGTAATGAGAAGTGTAAGACGTAATACTGTAGGTGCCAGTGTCTGCTTCCAATTGTCGCCCTATGCCAATCTTCGGAAAATTACTATGGTTAGTACTATGGTTAGTACTATTGTAGTACTATGGTTTTACTATGGTTAGTACTATGGTTTTACTATGGTTAGTACTATGGTTTTACTATGGTTAGTACTATGGTTTTACTATTGTAGTGCTATGGTTTTACTATGGTTTTACTATGGTTAGTACTATGGTTTTACTATTGTAGTACTATGGTTTTACTATTGTAGTTCTATGGTTTTATGATGGTACTATTATTATGTGGTATTCATACACCATGTTTTTACTATGGCATACTATAGTATTCCTGTGGTATTCATACACCATGGTTTTACTATAGTATTCCTGTGGTATTCATACACCATGGTTTTACTATAGTATTCCTGTGGTATTCATACACCATGGTTTTACTATAGTATTCCTGTGGTATTCATACACCATGGTATTACTATGGCATTTCTATAGTTTTCCTGTGGTATTCATACACCATGGTTTTACTATGGCATACTATAGTATTCCTGTGGTATTCATACACCATGGCATTACTACAGTATTCCTGTGGTATTCATACACCATAGTATTACGGCTATAATTGCCATCATCAATCCATACTAAAGTACTGTATTATGCATCTCAGTTTGATGAAATCAAGATTGAATGTGGTGTGTTTTCGGTTCCTAGAAATAAGCTAGGAATTGTAGGTATTTTTAAATAAATAAATAAATAAATATATAGTTAAAGAAAGAAACCAGGACAGTAAAAAACAATGCAAACAAGGACAAATATTATACCACGCTCAATCTGTTCAATGAGGCTAGTGATCTAATTTGAACTGGGAGAAAAGGAAGTCCCAGGTGAAGGGGGCAGTTTGTTGATGATCAGCAAACGTTTTTCTGGCTTGGAACACCAGCCGGAGAACCTAGTTTACAGACACTTTGAGATGTCTGCCACTGTACACTGTAGTTTTCTTTGCTTATAAACTAGTTCAGTTGATTAAAGTTTATGCCAATAATGAAATGGTATTAACCATAATCATGTCATAGTAATACTATGATATTTTGAAGTTTCTATGGTACAGTATTACGATAGTCGCACCGTTATAATAACATGGCACTTTTTCCTACCAGCAAACTATTTATTTTTTTATTTTTGTAAATATTTTCTCCTTACAAATTGGAGGACAAGTACGTTATCATTGCTCAGCAACATCTAGTTGCTAGCAGATTATTCTATTTGAGGGAAAAAAAAAAGTAAGACATTAAGTAAGACATTTCATCCAAATTTTCAAAGCAATTTTCAATTATTTCATTTAGTTATTTGCTTTTACCAGAATAAAAATTTAGAAGGAAGTCCCCTAGAGTGCCTGTCTGCTTAAGTAAGTGGAAGATTTCCTGGGAAGAGTAAAGTAAGGAGAGGAGCAAAAAAACAAAAAAACAAAAAAATAAAAAACCAAACAATATAATAAACAAAAAATTTCATAAAAAATTAATAAAATCTGTCCTCTGTCAGTGATGTAACTTGATAGCAACTATCTTGATAAAAATGGTCCCCAATTATCTGATCATTGAATAAGCTTTTACACCTCATCTGCTCAGGAATCTTGATATTAAAGTAAGTTGCAAGGATACATTAGGCATACTTGAAATACTTTTCAAGGATAACACCTCCTATCTAATCTAAGCCCTCGTACCAACAGATCTCTTTGTCAGTCAATAAGGGGATTAATTATTTGTGGATTTAAGAAAGCCTCCCCCCCCCAAAAAAAAAAATCGCGACAGGCGGACGCATCTGGCTGTTGTCGACCGAGATATTTCTACGTCGCGAGCCGTCATATCGAGGTGGGACACCGATCTATGCGTGAGGTACAGATCTTACGGTAAAAGCACAGAGACGGCTCAGTATAAGGCATGTGTGGTTGCCATGGTTTCATGTTCACCCCCAGTTTAATTTAAAGTGGATGTCGGTGGGCTCGGCTAAGTTTCGAAAGAGTGGCCTCTCAGGACGTCTTAGTTTGATGGTAGATTGATTCATGCAAATTGGAAATTGTGGAGGATGAAAGTTAGGGACCATGCAGAACCAATGTTGGGAAGACACTGGAGGTTTTTTTAAATTTTTTTTATGTCTCAATGCAAAGTGAATATTATTTAAAGCAAAGTGGGATTTGCCTCGTGTATGGTAGACAGTCCAAAATGATCATGCAGGTACTTTCCAGTGAACATTGTTGGTAGTTGATGTGTTTCTCCTCAATTTGCCTGAGTAATTTGATCGATTTGCTTTGGAGGATGTTTCTATCTGTCTGTTTGTCTATTCTTTTTTACATACTTTTGACAGTGGTGTAAATTACACAATTGTGAGGGTGAAAATCTCATGTATTTAATGTCAATTTATAACTACAAAGGTCACATCAAAAGTTCAGTATAAAACCAGCCAAAGAAAGGTGGGGGGGGGGCACACATGACATCCTGGTTGTTTGACGTATTTACTGGGCAATGCTCATTTCAAACCCCGAAGCTACTTAAGAAATTGTCAGCCAGTCGATGGTTTTCAAAACAATAAACACATATCACATCTGATGTGTAATGTGTCTGCTACTTAACTTCTCTCTGCGGGTAGTATATTGGCGATTCGGTTACTCATTTGAAGCTTGGAGATTCGATTTTAGGAATTGTAGCCAATTTTTGCAATGCAACTGGCCGTCGCCCTCTCGACGTCGTAAAAAAAAGCCCGCCCGGACCCGCCTTTACGTCGAACCGACAGCTCTCACTTCGAGAATTCCATGAGCTGGGTTCACGGTCGTGTCCTTCTAGACCCGGTTATTAAAACTGGAATTCTTCTCTCGCATGGATGGCATAGTTGGAAGATTATGAGCTACAGACTTCCGAAGCCCCTTTCGTAAAGGAAGGTGGACTAGGCCGAGGATCATACGACCCTCCTCGTCCAAATAAACTATTTTAATTTTTTGGCTTAGCCTTGAGGCACATAGCTGAGAGGGATGTGGAAGTCATGTTCAGCGTTGAATGACGATCTCAGTTTGGGAAAGTACATCTCACCCAGGTTAGAATGAATGCGGACGGCGATTTGGGAGAAATGAGGAACATGTCCAGCCTACAGAATTTTGATAGATTGACATTAATATCTATCATGGAAGGCAGAAAAATCTGTGTAAAGGATCTCTGTTTTGTTGTTGTAAACAAAATACATCTTCTATGGAAGGAAAAACAACCAGGTTGAGATGTTGCCTTCTTGTTCTTCTTCTTGGTTTTTCTCTTTTTCCTTCCAATTCATTTGTTTTTCTCTTTTTGCCCATTTATTTGCTTTTTTTAATTTTTTTTTTATTTCCCCCCCCCTTCTAAAGGATAATCCAACTTGGTGGCCTTTAGTCATGAGGGAATAGGGTTCTGTGTACAATTTTAATTCCAATTTTTTCAGCATCTTGGCTTTTGTGTGATCTCACGGACACCGTTGTATCAAGTTGTACAATATGGTCTTCCTTTGAAATGTATTTCTGATTCGCAAAATGCATTTGGTTTGGTATCTTTCACTTTTCATGGTTGACTCTCAGTCAAGGTATAATGAGTCTTCAAGTGCATTGTTTCGTAATTGATTATGCAGGGTGTATAAAAGGCAGTGCAAATTGTGAGTAATTTATGCACCCGTCACTTGTAAAACCTGACCTGTGACCCCTGGGAAAGCTGCGTCTTGATCAAGTCGAGGGTTGCGCAGAATGCACTACCGAGCGAGCGGTGAGTGTCGATGACTATATCCTGGGGGTCCGTCGTAGACTGACCGTACAATATATACAGTACATACAGCATATACCAATATGTGCGCGTTATAAGATCAGTCCAAATTGTCCAATGGTCAGTCTAAGTCTACATCTGAGGGAGGGTCAAATGAGCCGTTTGGTGCATCAATGAGGCGACCCGTTGGTGCGCGACGATACTTTACAATGTAACACCCATTTGGTGATTGATGCACCTCTCAGGGGGTCGCAGGGCCCGCCCGGTCTTACGATTGACGGCGTGCATTAAACTTACAGATACACGTATAGCTTTTTACGCCGTATCGTTTGATAAATCAAAGCTGAAGGGTGGCTGAAACTCCGGTTGCTCTGACATTCTCGGGACATGGGAGTCATTTTCACCCAATTGACATATGACGTCGTCAGACGGTACTATGTAGACGGTGCTATTGTTACGATGATAACAAACATATCGTAACCATGCAACAACTCTACTGTACGCATACCGTACGTATTACATAGAACAGATAACATTATACAGTATAGCATTGTTTTTGCGATAACTAAAAATAATGTTACTCCACAATGGTATTGTATGCATTATACCATATTGGTACAATGGTTCGTTACATTACAATTTTTTTTTTATTGTATATTTGATTTGTTGCTATTACATAGTCATTATTTCAATATTATTGTATAATGTTATGTAGCCACTTTGGCTCACAGTTTAGGATCTATAGATCTTCGTTGTATATCCCATATGTGTTTTGAAATGCAAAAGTGCCCTTCTAATAGCCGCAGTAAGATATGCCCTCATCTCGTCGCCTCTTTCTCACCCGCCTCTTGTATGTTCCTCAGGAGGATGCAATGCTCATCAACGAAATCCGAGACGACCTCAGAGCCGAATGTTCAAAGTTCGGAGAAGTCGGCAAAGTCATGATCTTTGACGTGAGTGTATCAGAAATTAAATCGTGTCGGTCTGCCAGGGGTGCGGCGGCGGGCATCGTCACCCGACGGATGGGTCGGGTGGGTGTGCTCGCCTGCCCCGTTTAACGTCCGAAGACGTCGGTGGAACAGAGAAGGCTCGTCAAAGCCTGGTGTTCATCCACGTTCGCATCACGGGGCAGGGGCTCGTTAATGAGCTCTGCGAGGTTTTCTAATTTCCTTATTATACTAGGAATACTAGGATATACTAAGACCTAAAACAGTATGATCAGACCCCAACTACGGAGGGTGGATGGAAAAGATGGTAGTTGGAGTTGCACGTAATCATTAAAGGCAGATTTTGTTGATTCGCTAAACTATGCTTATAATATTGATATTCTAAACATTTATTTAAAATATTTAGCTTCATAAAATCATTATCATTATGAAATGAAGAGAAAATATTTAGATGCCGTTTATTTCTCTACTTGCATGCTGCTTTTAAGACTGCTGCACTCTCAGTAATATCTTCTCTGTATTTTTTTTTCTGAGGAGTTCAGAATTTGTTAACCTTAGGAATCCTTTGCCAATCCAGTTGTATCAAAGCCACGAGAGAGAGCAGAAAAGCTGGGATTTTTTCTCCTCCTCTCTGGGTTAAAAAGCTGTCAGCTTGTCATAAACATTCTGTTGACAGGGGAAGCATTGTAATGATTGCCCATAGAAGGAATCGATACTATTTTTTTGCTACTTTTTATTTTGTTTCAATTTGTTTCAAATATATTGTTTCAATTATTGCTGAAATCATTTAAGCAGTAATTTTTGTTAGGAGATTATTTATTTATTATTTTAAAAAAAAAACCCAAAAATTATTTCTTGTTCAGTCACGAGTGCTCAATTCCTTCTTATTATGTTGGCCACCTATCACTGCAATCACTGAATCATTGCAATTTCTTTACCGACAGCGGAGGAGATTTACAGTACGTTAGACGATCCGCAAAGGACCATCTCCCGGATAACGGATGTCGTTTACAGCATTCCTTGCTCGTACATAATTTTTGTTTTATTTTTCTGTTTTCCTCCAAGAATCACCCCGAAGGAGTTACCTCTGTGAAGTTCAAGGATGCCGACGATGCGGACAATTGCGTGGCAGCCTTGAATGGAAGGTTGGACAATATAAAAATACTAAGTAGACCCGATCAGAGGGTACGATCGACAACGATAAACCCTCCGTCGGTTCTAGAAAAGGCCCACCTATGAACAAAAATGAATGAACTGATCTTTTACTATTTTGCTGTAAAGAGATACTGTACTGGTCCTTTGTTTAAATAGTTTTAATATAGTTTTAATGTGTGAATGAAGAAATTTCCTAAAAAATTCTTTCTGTTGTCGGTAGTTTCACTCCAAAAACTTGATCCTGTATCTAAAAAGGACCCATCAACAAACTTCACCATAACGTCCTCAGGGCTGCCATAAATTGAATGGAAAATTTACTCCTTTATGTGACCACATAAAGGAAATTTGAGCCAGATCCTGTCGCTGCTTCACCTTTGGAATTCCCAGAGGTTTTGTTACTGTTGTTCTAGATTCCAGTATCGTCATTCCTCGTCGATTACAGGTGGTTCGCGAAACGCCAGCTGACGGCGGAGCTCTGGGATGGCAAGACGGACTACAAGGTCGAGGAGACGGCCCAGGAACGGGACGCGAGGTTAGCCCAGTGGGAGAAATTCTTAAAAGATGACAAGAAAGACGGGAAGGGCGGAGATGCCGGACGGGAGTCGGGATCAGCCATCGGGGAGGACGAGAAATCGGGAGAAAAAGGGAACGGCGCAGAGGAGAGGAAAGACGCAGAGGAGATGCCAGAATCAGAAGAGAGGAAAGATTCGGAAGATAGGAAAGATACGAAACAAGATGAGGCCAAGACCTGATGAAAAGAAAGACGAAACAGATGAGTCTTTACTGCGAGGTAAGAAATTGGTTGTGAACTTACGTTGCTGACTGACTGAAAACTGTTTCTGATGCTGTACTCTAAATACTTGTATCTGACATCCAAAAATGGTGGGAGAGTCCATTATTTAACTCAAGGGGTAACTGATTGCTGGATCAGATTTGTCAGAAAGGTACAAATTATGAGCATTTGAATGTTTGTACTTGAGTATACTTGTACCTGACATTGAAAATGGTGGTTGAGTCCCATTTTTTAACTCATGGTATAATGACATAGTAACCCTTAAAATGCCCTGCCATCCAAAGCTATTACCATGTACTATTACAGGGAATACCAGGGTTTCTGGCAGAAATGTAAAAAGGGGACCATACCCATCACCCCTGGCAGGAACCTTGAACGGTCCTTTACATTTTAGTAAAAAGTTGACTGTACCAGGCTACTGCATAGACTCATCTGTCAGCCAGGCTGGGGATAATATTAACAGATTACAATGTTGCATGGCCAGCTGGCCTTGCCAGCGATTGATCTATAAATCCATTGAGATATGTGATAGGGATGAATCACTAGTTTAACGGCAAAGGATCACGCTCTGGGCATTGCTCGCTTTTCAACTTTTCCTAACCGTCTCGAGTAATCACTGTAATCATGCATCATAAATGTTCAATTTTTTGGGGCATTTTCCTCTTTTAACCATTCAAACATACTTCACTGCGATTGTTTGTCTGTTTGTCCTTACGTTCTTCAAACTTCTTTGCCTATCTTTTTGTATATTCAAATTGGGATCACAGCACCGAGATTTGTCGCATGATTCCGGGCGGCGTGCACTGATATGCGGCATTAAGTCTGTTTGAACGTCTCCGAACTGCGCACACATGTCCGTAGTACCACAGAGGCGAGCGTGTGGCCTAGCGGTGTGGGTGTCCGCTTTAACCCCAAAGGTCGCCGGTTCGATCTCCAGGCGGGACTTGTTTCGGCACAGCACGTCGCAGCGGCGGTGAATTCGCTCTTCCACGGTGTTTAGTGGTTAGGTTCGATTTTCGTTGGGGTGGATCTCATTGGTGTTCCAACAACTTCGTGGTACGGTGGTGATGGATAGGTTCCCTCGATCCCATGAGAAAGTGGTCGGAAGGTCAGAGGGTACACTCGCGTCTGTCAGATGGGGATGTTGAATTGCGGTCCCGGGAGCTGGGATGGGATGTTTGGTTACATGCCTGCCTCATTAATTTAATCTAACATTATATCGGTGTATCGGTGGTGGATCTACCAAATTTCACAACTGGAGGCACTCAGTATTTTTATCGATGTGCGGATTACTGTAAGCCGTAGACGCCGGCCAGTATAGTGAAACCATTTTGGGTCAGGTCCAGGTTCCTGCTGGATGGTGTTTTGGGTAGGGGTCTAGTGACCACCTCAAGGTGCCCATTATGTGATCCAATTCAAATTCTTTTTGTTTGGCAGTGGGGGGGGG
>JAODAG010018191.1:6635-18005 GCA_027574785.1 Orphnurgus asper | reverse complement strand
GGTTGGGTGGATGATTGGGGGGGGGGGAAACGAAGTTCCACCCATTTTGGAATATCAGCCAATTTTTATTTTACCACTCGTGGATTTTCCCTTTAATCCAATTATTCAAATCTTGGCTCCAAGTAATCAGAGTAATTGTAATATGGTCTACTTCTCCACGAAAACCAACTTACTGCGAATTAAAAAGGATACGGTGTTCCCAATACGAACTGGTTGAAACCAACTGCGATCAGTCGACACCGGTATGAACCAGCAGTTTGAGTGCCACCTGGATTTGTTTAGTCTGCTGGGATTGAAGTAACTCACATATGAAACTCTTAAAATGTAGTTTGAGTGTGGAATGGATGCATGACATAACATGAATGTCATAATTTCTTTATATTGTGAAACACTATGTTGTGATATTCTTTATATCATGAATTTCTTTATGTCATGAATTTCTTTATATCATGTATTTCTTTATATCATGAATTTTATTATATCATGTATTTCTTTATATCATGAATTTCTTTATATCATGAATTTCTTTATATCGTGAATTTCTTTATATCAAGAATTTCTTTATATCCTGATGTTTCTTTATATCATGATGTTTCTTGTAATCAGTAATGTTATCTGTTTTCTCTCTCTGCTAGGGTACTAACGGCCTTCCAGGTTTCAAGGGTAATGTGGGACCAAAGGGTGTTCAAGTAAGTCATGACACTGTGAGGAGGGGGTTGGTAGGGGGTAGTTTGTTATAAGCATTGGCTGGAGTAGTTAATGGAGGGGAGGGGTGTATGTGTGACAACAAATTTGGAAAGGTTTGTTTTATATTTTATAATAAAAATAGCTTTGCAATGATGTTAGTGAGTTTGATGAATGGAGGGCGTTATCAATGGGACAAATGGTATCCTGATGGGCATAAGAGACAGGTCACCCTCCCTTTGAGATTTAATGAAGTGTTTAAATATCCATCCGAAACACAGGAAAGTCCAGCATTTGCCTTCTCTACGATCTTGAGTCATTCGTAATTAATTACACAAAATAAATACATAATTAAAATAACTTGTTGTTCGTAAATAATTGTATGGCAATTGTATGTCTACATATAGTTTCTTTTGGATAATACTTTCATACATTCATACATAATACATTCACAGTTTTCTTTGTTTTTTAATCCTAGTTTGAAGTATCGTTTAGGAAGTCCATTTCATGATATAAACAAAACTGAGATAAAGAAGCATTGTTTTTAAATGTTACAGGCTCTATGGTCAACCCACAGTTTATTACCTTGCACCTTCTGACCACATCAACACTGTTCTACTTTTAGCGTAAAACCATCTCCCAGGTGCTACCATTTTTCTCCACCTGTTTCTTGTCTGTCCTTCTGTAGGGTGCTGTTGGTGCCCCTGGCCCACGTGGTAACGAAGGATCTCAAGGACCAAAGGTAAGGGGAGGGGGAGGGCTGAGTGAGGACTGGGGAGGGAGGGCCAAAGAGGTGGGCACCATATTTTATGTGACTGCACCTTTTTGCAGTATAGAATTAAGACCCTCTAGATCTGAAACAAACCTTTCTGCAACCTATGCCTGCTTTCCTGTACCTGTGATTTATTTAAAGGAAGCACTGATCCCTTCAATTGGTGGTTGTAATCGATATATACATATTGTTTGCTTGTTAGGAATCAGTCACCTTTTTAAAACAGATTCCTAGAATCGACAGCTTATAAATATGTGAGATTTATTCTTTCGGCAGTTACTGCATCTCAGATGACCAGCCTGATGGTACTTTTACTTAATCTGTTTTCCCATCCTTAGAAATAATTGACTCACTTTTTGTTGAGTCTAAAACAAATACTGAAATCCTTATGTTGCATCCTCTATGGATAAGAACATCCTCTGATTACTTGCATGTCTGGGGTATCCCCATTACCATTCTGTGTAATTATCTTCTGCAAATTTATCGGACAAAAACCGTGATCCTTCCATCGGCAAAGTGTGTTAGTACGTCGATGAGTTTCTACAGAAATCACATCGGAGATATGGTTCAGTGATATAAGAATAGTAAAGCATTGTAAAGCTAGGACTCGACGAAGCAGTATGTGTAGTATGGCTGACACAGAAGTCACATCGGAGATATATGCTGACAATGATATAAGAAATTTAATTTGAATTTCCTAACTTTCTGGAGATTTGAATATATGTTAATTGTGTACATTAATTTTGTGTATGTATGATATCTGCTAATACTTTGCATAAATGTTGCTGATGTTTTCCACCTTGTCTGATGATATTTGTTGTTCCTTTGTTAACCACCAGGGTGAGATTGGCATGGTTGGTGATCCAGGCACAATGGGACCATATGGCGAGAAGGTAATGAATATTCACGAACGATCCTTATTTATTAGCATATGTGTGTACTCTCTGATAAGGCGTGCCGACCTTGTTCAATTAGCATCTCGCTCATGAATGTTTGGTAATAAATCTAATGATATGGCTCATCTACAAGCAGTTTAATTCTGGATTACCATGACAAAGAAGACAGATCAATTACGCTAGCATTGGGTCGCTAATCAGTTCGTGCAGATATCGGCCGATATTGGCACTATGGGTGGAAAATCAATATTCGGTAAAATTTTAGCACTCATTACCGATATTGGAAACTGTTAACAGAAGATGCCATGAAGATGGGAGTTGGACCATTGAGAGTCTTTCTTAATTCTCTACCGCTGGAGTTGGACCATCGGAACGATATCAGGAGTATAATATCGGCAATGTTGGCTGAAAATATTCGTAGAAACATAAAATACCGTAATCTCATCAAATTGTTTGCCATAGACATAAGGTTGTAACTTAATAGTTTATTCATGGAGTTAAGTCTTGACATGTGTTCCTGTCTTGTTTTTCTTTCCGCAGGGACATCACGGATCAACTGGTCTTCCAGGCTACCCCGGACGTCCTGGTGAGAAGGTAGAGGACAACTTGCTTTGTTTGTTAAGCTTATGAAAGTGGGGGATGGGGTGGGTGGTGGACTCAGCAGCTGGAAAGTGAATATGAATGTCTAAACCGTGAAGCCGTGAAGTTAGCCGTGAAGTTAGCCGTGAAGTTAGCCGTGAAGCCGTGTATTGAAACCGTGAAGTTAGGTTCAGTGTGGCAGCGTGTAAAAGCTTGGGGGGAAAACAAAACATGTGGTCAAGATATTTTTTTCCTCTGGAGGAGTTTTTGTGTTTGAAAGACCTCGACCTTGGCAATGTTTAATACGTTCTTGTTATTTTCGTAAGATGTACTAATGTTGAACAGTCGACCTACTGTTGAACTTTTGACCTCATGTTTGACATTTGACCTTGTGTACGTATGCCAATTTGATAATGCACAATAAGCATCCAAACTTCCAACAAGTGCTATCAAATAGGTTTCTATCCCAGAAGTTAATTCCTTGTCATATTTCTGTAAACTGTTGTTATTAGTTACCCTGTGTACATGTTAATAATAGGATTATGATTTCTTACCGTCTTTTAATTTCAGGGTGAAACTGGAAGGATAGGTCGTCGCGGAAGGATGGGAAGCAAGGGTTCTCGAGTGAGTAATTCTCGGCTTTAGATCATTAACTTTGTCGCAACCTTTTGTCCAAAGCATTTTCAATTAAGGCACATTCATCCGTTTTTAACCGATGTTGTCTAGCACAGCTGTTTGTCTTCTAGTTTCTGTTAGAATCATATGGAATCTGTATATGAACAATGCTAGGGCTTACTTTTAACCTGGGATAACTTTTCCGTTCTGGTCTGTAATCATCTGAGGCCATGTTTGGCCGGATTACTCGTACATTTAGACTTGTCGAATACTGAACATAGTGTAGAATCACTGGACTAATCTATTCAGTAATGTAACTAAGTCTAGGATATATCTTATTTACTTTTGTCTGACTAATTATTGATTTGTTTCCCTCTCTCCAGGGTATCCTTGGAGATTCAGGCCCCATGGGTGAGCCTGGACCGATTGGCCTCCCCGGTGAACGTGGTATCTCTGGCCCAACTGGTCAGCCAGGTTTGCCCGGTGAGTCAGGAGTGTCTGGACCACCAGGAGGCCCAGGAGACAACGTAAGTTACTTTTAACATTTTATTTGAATTGTAGCAAAATATGATAAACTGTTAGAGCAATATTGTTTTTCTTCTTATGACAGACACATGGTTTAATTTTCAAGCAATTTTAATTTTGTCGTCTTATTTACAGGGTATTCAAGGTCCACAAGGCCCGCGTGGTTACCCAGGATCTAAAGGACCCAATGTGAGTAGAGGATCCAAAGAGAAAATGTTCCAAACATACTCCCGTTTAAAGGCCCATAGAATAATTTTGCACCAGACAAACATTCCTATCTGTTTGATAGGTTCTAGTGGAGCTATTATAGTATGATACTATATAATAACATAAGTAACAGTCACCACACTACATTGCAGAAGGCGCTGCTAGTTAGACTATCACACGATTGCTGTTAGTGACAGTAGAACCAGACTATGTTGCCATTAATGGCAGTAACCAGACTATGTTGCCATTAATTGCAGTAACCAGGCTATGTTACCATAAGTGACAGTAATCCAACTATGTTGCCATAAATGGTAATAACTAGACTATGTTACCATAAATGTTAATAACCAGACTATGGTGCCATAAATGACAGTGACCAAACTATGTTGCTATAAGGTCAGTATACTGGACTATGTTGCCACAAATAGCAGTAACCTGACTATGTTACCATAAATGGTAATAATCAGACTATGTTGCCATAAATGACAGTGACCAAACTATGTTGCTATAAGGACAGTACTGGACTATGTTGCCACAAATAGCAGTAACCAGACAATGTTACCATAAATGGTAATAATCAGACTATGTTGCCATAAATGACAGTGACCAAACTATGATACGTTGATATAAATGACAGTAACTAGACTTTGTTGCCCGAATGATATTTAGCCTTTTAGCATCTGTGAATAATTTGTTGTAATGAAAGTCTTTAATAGCAAAAACTGACGAAATGTTTAGTTTAGGCCACGCATTACCACATATCACAACTGTATTCTAATTATGAAGCATGTGTTGATAAAATCTTTGATTTTTCTTGTCAGGGTATTCCAGGATCTGATGGCCATCCAGGTTTCCCTGGACCTCGTGGGGAACCCGTAAGTACAACTTATCCTTACGAGCCACACTATGGTTGGCAGTCGTGTTATTACAATCTTTTTGTAAGTAGAGGCGTTAGTGGTAATGCAAACATCGTAATGATGGGGTTTCCCACATTTGTAGAAATTAAAAGTATTATCGATTTATATTGCTGCTTAATATGATTTATTAATTTTTCATTTGGGTTGAAACAGAAATGCTCAGGTCCATCCTACTATCTGTACTGACATTAATGATGGTTAGGGATATGAATTAGCCGGACTACAATGACAGTCGTATCAAACATGTAGCATGCTGAAATCTTGCTTTATCACTATATCATTAAATCTACTATTGCAAGGATGAAAGTTACATAATTTATGATGGGTTTATACTTCCAAAGTCTGAATTAAGAAATTGCTTAAAAACAATAGTGATAACTTCTTTTCTCTGCTTGTAGGGTGCTGATGGTTCTGCAGGCCCAGCTGGTATCCCTGGTGTGATTGGACCTACGGTAAAGTCATCTCGTGGCGGTTTCTGTTCGTTTTGCATGAAAATTTATTTCAATTGTCATTATATTGATCAAACAAAATATGTTATATTTTAGATGAAACCTGCTCTATAAATGAAACTTACTCTACAGACAATCCCTGAATTGTTTTTGTTAGTTCACCCCACACCCACCAAGATCTATAAAATTACTGTTTTATCTCTCAGTTTAGAACTGCATGCTATCCTCCATGGGCTGCTATTCTGCTTACATGTATCACTGACTCTTTAAAGCTTTGTACACTGTTATAAAAGTCACATTTTGGTCATTTTTATGCCAGGGTATTTCTTAAATAGCTTTAAAATGGTATTGGTTTATTAATGAAGAACTTTGACAATATACAAATTCCGTTTTATCTTCTTGGCCTTGTTATAAAAATGCTAGAATTACAAACAGATTATTCCCAGAGTACCAATATAAAATCTGTTGCTTCACTAAAATCTAAATTTTAAATACCTTGGCTACTTACTGCAGTGTTGTGAAGCAACTACACAAATCCTGGCAGAAATATGTGATTACTTACATACCATACTTTTGCAAGTGAACTCCATTTTAAGAATGTAACATGGATCGTAATCTGGCCCTCCAGTGAAGCCTTTCTCTGTCATCTTGTATTGCGTCTGCGGTGAACAGACAGCTTACATAATGGTTTACGTTGTGATAGGGTTCATGATGGATGTATGATGGTTTACATGATGGCCTACATGGTAGCTTACATAATAGCTTACATGATAGCTTACATGATGGATTACATGATAGCTTACATGATGGTTTGCATGATGGTTTACATGATAGCTTACATGATAGCTTACATGATGGCTTACATGGCAGCTTACATGATAGCTTACATGATAGCTTACATGATGGTTTACATGATTGCTTTCATGATAGTTTTCATGATGGTTTACCCGATAGCTTATATGACAGTTTACATGATGGCTTTCATGATAGCTTACATGATAGCTTACATGATGGCATACATAATAGCTTACATGACAGTTTGCATGATGGCTTACATGATGGCTTACATGATATCTTACATGATGGCTTCCATGACAGTTTGCATGATGGTTTACATGACAGTTTACATTATGGCTTACATGATGGATAGTGAGATCTCATAGTGCCTCATTAACCATCTCTCCCTCTGAGATATCGTGTCCTTTATCCGGCTGCTCAAGTTAAAGCTCCATTCAGAGATCTATGGGGGCCTGCTCTTCCATTCTGAAATCAGAATTTTCCTTGTCTGCGGACTCCTTTCCATTTTGTTGTATACTCTGCGTACTGCTGTGCAATTTCGTATTATTCGCTCTATGCATAATTATGTACTTATGTACTTATCATTCATGATTTTCAGGGCCCTCGTGGTGAACTTGGTCCCCAAGGAGACAGGGGATTTCCAGGATCTCCCGGTCAACAGGGTAACCCCGGAACACCCGGTTCTGATGGCGACATGGGGCAATCAGTGAGTAGTTCCTTCTGCTCAATGTTCTGACTCGGTACAAAGTCTTGCCATAGAGTTGTAGCGGCCTGTAACTGACCAACGTCATTCGTTGATATTTAGCACAAATACTTAAGTGTTCATGTACTTGAACGCATCACTGGAATGACTCAGCACAGCACCTTCAACTGTGTGAGAGTTTTAATGGCTGTTCCTTGTTATTTTACTGCTAATAATGTGCTTGGTCGTTCGTTGTTGGCATTGATACGCGTATGTATCTGCTGTTGAATAATTTTATATTTAAGTTTTACGTCCAAATAATTTTAAAAGTAAATAAAGGAAAGTTACGAGTTTCTTAATTAATTAACTGAACAGTATTGTTTGCTATACCTGTTTGCCAGGTTTTTTAAAACAAAATGATACGCTTTTTGCTAATCATCTTTTCAAGCACAGAGTGATTTTCACTTTTATATCTCTACCGCACAATACATTACCTCTATTAAACTTTGAACCTGCACTGCCACTCCATTCTATACCCCCTCATTACCCCCTCCTTCCTGACCAGCATTTGGTAACATTGTTAACATTATCCAGTTCTGTATATTTTTTTTTTAGGGACCACCAGGAACTGCTGGCCTACCAGGCTCCACTGGACCAGAGGGTCTGCGTGGATTCCAAGGAACAAGAGGATTGCCAGGACCTCAGGTAAGATAGTTACCCTCCAAGCTCCAAAGCTGATGATAATATCAATGAAAGCGAGGAAATTAGGATCATGGTATCATCTATTCCTTCAAGTACATCCTTGGGCCGTTGTTATGTAAACATTAATCACCAATTAATGTCCAATTCCCTGTTTTTTTTGTCGTTTCATACATGCATGTACTTGGTATCGCTTAGTATTTGTTGTATTGTAGATGGATATGTGAGGATTCATTTACGGTGATCGACCCGTTTCCTCCCGAAACTTGTGTCTTTAACCCCCCCTCCTTGAGGGCGGTATATCATAATGTAATTTGTTCCAATGACTTCATTTATATCTCTTCTGCAGGGTAGTGACGGCGAAAAGGGAGAGGACGGCCCTCCAGGACAAACTGGCATGCATGTGAGTGTCTTGATAGTCCTTTAATTATGACAGAGGATAGGTTAGAGGATAGGATAGAGAATGTCATAAGGGTTAGATGCTGGAAGTTAGAGGATATGATAGAGGTTAGATGATAGGATAGAGGATAACAGTTAGAGAGTAGCATAGCGTAACACAAAATGCCAAAAATAGCCGTTGACATGTAGTCCCTCAGGCCTTTGGATTAGATGGTCTCCAGTTTGCCGATTTGGACTTTGGTTGCATGGCGTTCCATGGGGTATGGTGAAGTGAATATCTATAACTGTTCTATTCAGTGAGCTAGTGGAGTTTTTATCATTTAGTTCACATGAAAAACGTGTGGTCGTCCACTAGTATTATTGGTATGACACAACAAGTTTCTTTGTAAATGGTAATCGGATGTGATTTAGTTCTGTTAGTTCTCCATGTAAGGTCTTTGATCATGTAACACTACTAGTAACATGAAAAGTCATTCTTTAACGAATCTTGCAGCACGTTGTTGAAAGTTTTTTTTAAAGACTATCGTTTATCAATCATACGACGGGGATCCCATATCGCGCTTATTCAAGTTCCAGTTCCCGAGAACGTGGTCCGTTGGGTGTCAACTTCTAGGTGTCAACGCACGTGTGATGCTTTTAGTTCAATTGCCACTTTGAATTGAGAACTGAATGTCAAATTCTTGCAGATGATAGAAACAAGAACAACGACCTGTTTTAAGTGCTATTGGGGTCGTTATCGTTCAGTCCAGTATTAACACCAGCCAAGAATGTATTATTCACAAGATACTTATAGTCTTCTGATTAATTTAACTCTTCTAGGGTTCACCTGGCCCGCGAGGTTTGTCAGGTGATGCAGGAAGCCCAGGTGAAGTTGTAAGTACCAGTCATTATCTTACCCTTCCATAGTAATCACAAACAGCTGTTCTTAAGTACCTCTCAAGTTCTTAAGGTACACATGACTTGGACAAAGATGTTAGCTCATAGTTATATGCACGTGAATGAGGTTGACTCATAGTCGTTATACATGAGAAATATTTCAAAAAGTTCCCATTCTAGCCATTTCATCATTTAGTTAATTTACCTCTTATCTTAGGGTCCACCAGGTCAGCAAGGTTCACAGGGTCCACAAGGAGACTTGGGTCTGCCAGTAAGTAACATTGTTCACTCTTTTTAACATTCGTAAACATTCCTAACATGTCACGTAAGGATTATACTTTAATGTCGCAAATCAGTTTTAGTATCATATGAAGCATATGTAAATAAAATTAAAAAAGAGTAAAACTGGATTTTATTCTGATTGGTGGCATGGAACGGTGAAACATGCCATGGAGATGGGATCATCTCTGGTTAGATCTCTGTAACTGTACCATGCTGTTATGTAATGATGAATGATTAATTTTGTCATTTGTTCATGAGCTGTTGTCCCTCATTTTCACTAATTCAGGCAATTCAAACTGTTACGTAACTAATCAGTTTTTAAAAATAAAAAGCCTGCAAAACCGTACAATCCGAAACTGGAAATCTGGTTTTGTCGCGAAGTTGATGACAATGATTCAAGCACTATAATAGTGTCCTTGTGTGACTCCCAAAATAAGTACGAAAAAGTAAAACATAAAAGGCAGATCAAAATTTTCTTATGTGTCTTTCCACGACGTACGCATAGTCGCCTTGTACAAGTATTACTATCAGAAGGGTTCATGCCGATGTCACATTTGGTGTAGTTATGACGATGCAGTTACTCATTAATGTTTGTTTTTTGTTTTTTCCTCTCGTAGGGTGATGAGGGACCAGTTGGACCTGCCGGGCCAGAGGGTCGTCAGGGACCTAGAGTGAGTTCTCTCGTTTGCTTTATTTAATTTAATATGTTACCATTTCCGAACAAAACATGACGTGAATGCATTCGTTTCTACAATACGATAATGGGTGGACATCGCGGCTACATTTTGCATTTTTAAATGTAACCGTTTCAATTTATTCCTTTTGCAAGAAAAAATGAGCTGTTCAAAGCATTTTTCATATTTTTCTAATTTGAAATTCATCCTTTCAAAATGTTTCATGGACTGTTGTTGATGATGAATTTGGTTTTTATTCCAGGGTACTGCTGGTCCTGTCGGTACACCTGGTAATTCAGGTCTCGATGGAGACAAGGGTGAACGTGGCCCCATGGGCTTGAAGGGATCCAAGGGTGAACATGGGATTGAGGTAACTAACTGCATGTCACTTTCAGCTTTCTTCAAATGTGAACCATGTACCATGTTACTGTTGGTCATGGCTAGGTTATAGCTAGTTATAGGGAACAGGAGAGGTGGTTTATTTTATTTCTCATGTTGAAATGTCAAGTTTTGAATTGGATTTGATATACAAAGATTGCTATAGACTCTTGTCACGTCTAGATCTTCATCTGTGTCTGTATCTATGCCATGTACAGCTACAGTTGTGCTGTAGAGTGCGCCATCGTGTAGCGAGATATGTGACAAATGAAGCAACAGAAGGATGCATTGTGACATCCGTGTCGTTCATCCACTCGGAAAGAAAGTATAACAGGAGAACTCAACCTGAAACTAGACATGATCTACTTTATTTCTGCTATCTGCCGTTCTTATTTCTAACTGTTGCAGAGGTTAACGTTACAAGCATTATATTCCCTCAAATCTTTCTATGATCCTCATTTCAGGGCCCACAAGGTTCAACTGGAGAGCGAGGACCGATAGGAGACCTAGGACCGCCAGTAAGTATTGGACGCTGCACATCTTTCGAGCTGTTTATCTTGTATCAATTCGAGGGGAGGAGGGTACCAGGTCATTCTTTCAGGTGGTTTGCACCAAGTTTACCAGGGACAAGTTTTGGAGTACCCATCTAACTAGTTAGTACTTTGTAAAGGTACATCTTTAGGGGATTCAAAGTAACATCACCAGGCACTGTGTTTTTCATATTTTCACAAAAGAAAACTTAAACATTGGAGAAACAATGGTGCAATGTATGTGGTAATGTACCACCTTAAGCAATGCATTATTGAGATCCTGCAATGTATGTGGTAGTGTACCACCTTAAGCAATGCATTCTTGGGATCCTGCAATGTATGTGGTAATGTACCACCTTAAGCAATGCATTATTGAGATCCTGCAATGTATGTGGTAGTGTACCACCT
>JAODAG010017969.1:0-18015 GCA_027574785.1 Orphnurgus asper | reverse complement strand
CATGCTGGTGAAGATTAATCATGCTGGTGAAGATTAATCATGCTGGTGAAGATTAACCATGCTGGTGAAGATT
Source organism: Orphnurgus asper (assembly GCA_027574785.1). Lineage (NCBI taxonomy): Eukaryota > Metazoa > Echinodermata > Holothuroidea > Elasipodida > Deimatidae > Orphnurgus > Orphnurgus asper. Next base: position 17,942 of record JAODAG010017969.1, on the reverse strand, counting down.
AACCATTCTGGTGAAGATTAACCATTCTGGTGAAGATTAACAATGCTGCCAGTGATATGATTAGGGATCTAGGGATATGGTTGAAGGTAATCTTGACTCGGCAAGGGTTTCTCCTGTGATGTAGTATTTGCGAGTGGTGCCCGTGAGTCTGAATGCAGCGCAGCGTGTTATGGGAGCTCGCTGGAGGGTAAGAGGTGTGTTACTGGAAGCTTGACTCTGATCTGAATAACAATTAAGCGAGTTTTCGCGATAAAACTGCAATCATTGGAAAAATCGACGGCAAGAATGAACAAGTGCCGGCGCTACCGATACACGTCTCGACTGGGGTCGATTAGTCGTTACTGTCGACTGCTGTTACTGCGTTTCTAGTCTGGGAGGAGGGGGGGGGTTCCGTAGTTGGGGACGTGGCCGCCTTCTAAAACGCAAACAGATGCTGCAAGTGCCTGCTTAAATCGTGAAGTCTTCTCTCTTAAGTGACGGTGGTGGGGTGGAGAAGGTGTGGTCTCTGGCGAGTGGGGAGGCTCGGGGAACAGGAAGGGTCAGTGGAAGGGTCGGGGACTTCGCCCCAGTAGAAACATTTGATGAGTAAGCAATTAAAAAAGGAAGTTGTGTCATACGAATTGCTTCGAACTGCCATCCTGAGAGGTAGTAGATTTTGTCGTTACCGTTTCTTGCCTGTCGTCGCCAACGCTGGTCTTCTGTCTACTTTGTTTCCAGGGCAATGGATGACTTGGGCAAGTCCACCGCCAACCGCAACACTCATCTTCAGGAGGTGCTGTTTGGGGAGGCCCCTCTGGGATCGCCCATGAACTTTGACACCTCAGGTCAGAATAACTTAACGCTGGAAATGTTTCCTATTCGTTCCGATCCCGGAAGGCTTTGGAACCTCTGCCGTCAAGTTGGCTTGCTGTGTGTATGGTGTGGGTTTATGTGCATTTGCGTTGTACGTGCATATGTGTGATTCTTGATACGGTTAACTCTGTGTTGATGTGGCTAACTCTGTAACTCCAGGACAATTACGATGGGTGGCCTTTGTACCATATTAGGCATGCTATATTGGCTATGCTCTCGGTGCGCATGTTATGAATAGTAATGAATCATTGAATGGGCAGGACTTAACATAAAATTCTTAAAATGTCAATATCCTCACGTCTGTGCATACGATTTGCTTCACACTTAGGCAAATGGTTGTGTGGGTAGAGACATTTTGCGTTTTAAGGTGCCCAAAACATTATAATTATAATTATGATCACTATAAATTGATTTTGGAGTATGCACAGGTAAAACGCTTTTTAACTGTTTAATAATGGAGGCCACACTGCATATTTCCGGACTGGTTTCTTCAGACTTGCGTTATTTCAACTATGACTTGGACCAATCCCAACGAGATGCGGTGGTCTTCTCCCTGCAGCAGCCAGAGGTTGCGGTCATCCACGGCCCCCCCGGGACGGGCAAAACCACGACGGTGGTAGAAGTCGTACGCCAGGCGGTCCACCAAGGGTTGAAGGTAGGCGACGTTTAAAATGTGGCCCCTCGAAAACTCCTGGTAATCCAGAGGACGATTTTGGTCGCATCCTTTTTGCTCATAATCATCTGTCATCATCATCTGACGGATGCTCATAGGTTTTCGAGTGAGCTACATAAGCCCGTTTGGAAGAATTTTTGCGATTTGAAATGGCAATTTGTGGTTTGAACGTTCAAAATATGCGTTTCTTTCATAATTTGACGAAGCAACGCCCACTCTATGCGAGAAAACGGCAGAATATGAGTCATCGTGACCCAGCCTAACGTCAACTTGCATTTAAATGACGAAATTCTCTAATGATAACAAAGGATGCAGCACCATTTGTCTAGTTTTATATATATATATATATATATATATATATATGTCTTCTAGGTATGTAATTTATAAAAGTCTTTGATACACAATACAGCTTTTCTACTTTTATTATTTAATTTATTTAATTTACATGTTCTCCTGCAGAGTGGGCAGTATTGATTAGCATAGGAATGCATGAGAATTGCATGACATCACATGTGTCTTATAATGTAAAGTGACTGTCCCAACATGATGTGGCATAATTAATGGTTCCTACATATAATTAATAATTAATGGTGGCATAATTAATGGTTTTCTGAAATTCTTTGTAGAAAAAAAAAAATTACGGCAATTCATTTTACAGCAGCATATTATATTCATAGTTTATATCAATAACAGAACAAGTTTAGTAGCAAAGTAGTTTAGATTACCAGAGTATGAAAATCTGGGAACAAGTCTAAGTGGCAGTGTTGTTTCGATTATCATAGTATTAAAATCATTCAACCAGTTTTGTGACTGTTGTTTAGGTTACCATAGTATAAAAATCATAGAACCAGTTTTGTGACAATGTTGTTTAGGTTACTATAGTATAAAAACTATAGAACCAGTTTTGTGACAATGTTTAGATTACTATAGTATAAAAACCATAGAACCAGTTTTGTGACAATGTTTAGATTACTATAGTATAAAAACCATAGAACCATTTTGTGAAAATGTTGTTTAGATTACTATAGTATACAAATCATAGAACAAATTTTGTGACAATGTTGTGTTAGATTCATAGTATGAATATCATAGAACTAGTTTAGTTGCAATGTTGTGTAGATTACCAGAGCATGAAAATCTTGGAACCAGTTTAGTTGCTATGTTGTTTAGATTACCATAGTAAAAAATCATAGAACCAGTTTAGTGTTGTTTAGATTACCATAGTATAAATATCTATTCCTATGTTTTCATAATATACATTGTAACTGAGAAGTTAGGATTGTTTTTGAATAAGTGAGAATATGACTAATACCAGGAACAAGTGAATAAATTCATTCATTATGTGACAGCATGTGATGTGTTATAAATAATATATTCCTATATTGGCATTTTAGACCATACCATCAGAATAAAACACACCACTAGGAATGAAACCAAATACTAAAACACACAATTAGGAATGAAACCATATACTGAATGAAGCACACAACTAAGAATGAAACCAAACCATATACTAAAGACACAACTAAGAATGAAACCATATTCTAAACACACAATTAGGAATTAAACCATATACTAAAACACACAACTAAGAATGAAACCATATTCTAAACACAAATTAGGAATTAAACCGTATACTAAAACACACGACTAAGAATGAAACCATATATTAAAACACACAACTAGCAATTAAACCATATACTAACCACACAACTAAGAATGAAACCATATACTAAAACACACAACTAGGAATTAAACCATATACTAAAACACACAACTAAGAATCAAACCATACTAAACACACAACTAAGAATGAAACCATATTCTAAACACACACAACTAGGAATTAAACCATTTACTAAAACACACAACTAAGAATGAAACCATATACTAAAACACACAACTAGGAATTAAACCATATACTAAAACACAACTAGGAATGAAACCATATACTAAACACACAACTAGGAATGAAACCATATACTAAACATGCAACTAAGAATGAAACCATATACTAAAACACCAATAAGGAATGAAGCCGTTTATTAAAACACACAAATAGGAATGAAACCATCTACTAAAACATACAAGTAGGTATGAAGCCATACACTAAACACCAATAAGGAATGAAGCCTTATATAAACTACATCACAACACTAGGAATGAAACCAAGCACACAACTAGGTATGAGACCATATACTGAAACACACCAAGAGGAATGAAACCATCTCCTAAAACAGAACACTAAGAATGAAACCATATACTAAAACACACCCAACTCTGAATGAAACCATATACTTTTGTTTTTTCCGTCTTCCTGTATTTTGAGCTGGATGTGCTTGTTTTAAATTAAGGTCGTCGCCTGTGCACCGTCAAACGTCGCCGTTGATAACCTGGTGGAGAGGCTGGCTGGCAGCGAGGAACTCCGCGTTGTCCGGCTGGGCCATCCCGGCCGTCTCCTGGCAGAGGTCCAGCGCTTCTCACTGGACGCCCAACTGGCAGCCAGCGACGCTGGGCGACTCCTCCTGGACGTCAGAAGGGACATCGATAGGACTTTGGTAGGCACAGGGGACGGTGTGACAGACGAGTGGAGAACCACTCCTTCTTCATGGAAAATTAGAGGTGGGAACCATGGTAACAATAGAGACGAGATGGACGTTAGGAACCATAAAGGAATATTAGGAATTATTGGAACATTAGTATTTATGGGAAAAAAAGTAATTATGTAAACTTAAGAAACCTGGAAGTTTTTGGAACAGAAGCAATGATAGGAAACATTGGGAACCATGGGAACATTAGTAATTATGGGAACATAACGAACTATTTGTATATTAGGAACCGTTGGAAAATGACGAACCATCAAATCACATTGCGGGGCAGATAATGTGGTAGTTATATTACTGGAGAGCTTGGTTGGAGGGGTCAGGCAGGGGTCATCCATTAGACTGATGGAACCGATTCCATCCGTTGTAAGGATAAAAACCACGACCGATAGCAGGTCGTGCATATGTCCCGGTTAGTATGATTGTGCTAGAGAGGGAGGGAGGGAGGGAAGGAAAGATGGTTCCTAACGGCCCATCTGTGTTTCCTCATGCAGGAGAGGGCAGCGGGGGCACGGCGAGCGGAGAAGCGGAGCGCGTGGGACGAACTGAAGTACCTGCGGAAGGAGCTGAGGGAACGCGAGCAGCAGGCCCTCCGGGCCATCCTGTCGCGGGCCGACGTCGTCCTGGCAACCACCACCGGCATATCCAGGGATGGACCGATCCGCCTGCTACCGGATGACCATTTTGACTTGGTCGTGATCGACGAGTGCGCACAGGTAAGACCATCCTCTTTGCCTCTTGTCGGGAGCGGCTGAGCTTGTGCGGGAAGCGGCTGGTATTTTTTTTTCTTCAGGTCGGCTGGCTCGGGGATGACTTCGTCTGCTGGGGAAGAGGAAGGGGGGGGGGGTGGTGTCGTGACGGGGATTTTAGGCTTGTAACTCCTTTCATCATCTTGCATGGTTTTCCTTGAAGGCCGTGGAGGCAGGTTGTTGGATCCCCTTACGGCTGGCCAGACGGTGCATCTTAGCAGGAGACCACAGACAGCTACCACCGACGATCATATCAGACAAGTAAGATGGCTTTTCCACTCAAAGGGGACATGTCCATGGTTGTTAATTATTATAATTAGTATCATGGGGTTGGTGGTTTGACTTGGATGTCAGTTCTAACTCACACACCCTGTTTTCTGTGCAGTTTATGTCGCGCACATGGAAATACATTATCGTCTGACAATGTGTGTTTGTTTGGGGCGGGGTGGGGGGGGGGTTTTGCCCATCATTCTGATCAAGAAGAAAACGATACATGGAGAAAGTAAAATTACAAACAAAGGATTGGCCAATGATTTAAACTAGTAATTACATTTGTCAGTTATGAGATCAGCAACCATCCGATTTGACCATTTGCAGCCTGATCGTACCGCTTCCCCCGGTCCCTGCAGGTTTAACGGTGGCACTTTGGAAGTCCGTTTTGTTCAAGGGCCAACTAGCCCCCTCTACTACCTCCGCTTTGCTACGTTTTGCAGGGCGGCACGCGAGGGCTTGGCGGTGTCTCTGATGGAGAGAATCATAAACCTCCATGGCGATGAGGTCGTCAGGATGCTGACGACTCAGTACCGTATGCACGAGGCCATCATGTCCTGGTCCTCGGAGGCGATGTACGGGAACCTCCTGAACGCCCACCCGTCTGTGTCGTCCCATTTGCTGAGGTGAGGTATCGTAATGATATTTCTTTTTCATTTTTTTTCACCTACGAGGCTCCTATTGGAACGGGAGCGCAGTGTCGTACTTAAGCCGCGATGAGCGTCCGTTCCACTGCGAGCAAATCTTTGCAGGAACATCTGCTCCACGTGTCCAGGTGGGAGAGTTTGACCTGTGGTCGTTGCTGCCCCCTACACACTCGCCCGCTGTTGGTACTGAAACTGCAACAAACATCAGCTTATTCAGGATGAGACTTCTCAAAACAGTTCTTCATGCTTATAATAGCTGGTACTGTTATAGTTTAGTGTAGTAGAGTAGCATCATAGGCTCATAAAGAAACCCTGTCTGTGTTAGGCTCATAAAGAAACACTGTCCGTGTTAGGCTCATAAAGAAACACTGTCCGTGTTAGGCTCATAAAGAAACACTGTCCGTGTTACGCTCATAAAGAACCAAGGCCGTGTTAAGCTCATAAAGAAACCATGTCCGTGTTAGGCTCGTAAAGAAACACTATCCATGGTAGGCTCCTAAAGAACCTGTCCATGTTAGGCTCATGAAGAAACCCTTTTAACCCTTTCTTTATTGATCGTGGATCAATAATAGCTTTTGCAAGCATTCATGGGGTGAACATGCCTGTTGGGACCCACTGCATTTCTCTTACCAGCCCAGCTACTGAATTCCAGCAACTGAATTCCCTAAACCAACAAATCCAGGCACACAAATCCAAGCTTGTAATCCATGATCAGTAAAACCTCTGATGGAATAGTAATTTTCATGCTGGCAGCAATGACACTGGTTTCGTGGTTTCCCTCTGGAAAAACCTGCTCCTTTGTTTATTGCATAAGTATAGAGACCAAGAGGTCGGAGAGACGTGAAAGCCCAACGGAGCTCTTCCAGGAATGTTCTCTTTTTCGACCGACTCTCTCCATCAGGCCCCCCCCGGTCTCCCTCTCCCTAATCCCCTCGCAGGGAATTCTTTGAATTTTGATCGTCGTAAACGGGAAGTCGTCTCAAGCAAATTTTAGAACAATCTCTGCTGATCATTTCCACCCCCCCTAGTGACCTCATTAGAGTGGAGGAAACGGAGATAAGTTCGTCACCGCTGTTACTGGTGGATACGGTAGGGTGCGGCTACTCCGAGATGGAGGTGGAAGATGAAGCCTCTAAGGGTAACGAAGGTGAGTACCATGGACCACGCTGAACTCTCTTGGTGAACCACTTTTATGAGAGGTTTGGGTGGTTTATTTTGATGGTCAGGGCAGAGTATTTAGCAGAATACGTCCCCTGTATAAAAAGGCCTTTGCTTCAAAGGACTAGTTATTACAAACATCAGTAGAGCCATCACTTTGACGTGTTTAAGTGTTTATTGTGATGTGTAAAACCATTTATTGTGATTGATCGAATCCTAAATAGTGATGTTTAGAACTAGTTATTGTGATGTTTAGAACCATTTATTTTGATGGTTTGAACCCTATTTGTGATGTTATAAACCTTATTGTGATGTTTAGAGCCCTAATTGTAATGTGACGAAAGCTTATTGTGGTGTTTAGATCCCTTATTGTGATGCTTAGAAGCCTTATTGTGCTGCTTAGAACCCTTATTGTGCTGCTTAGGACCCTTATTGTGCTGCTTAGAACCCTTATTGTGATGCTTAGAACCCTTATTGTGATGCTTAGAACCCTTATTGTGATGCTTAGAACCCTTATTGTGATACTTAGAACCCTTATTGTGATACTTAGAACCCTTATTGTGATACTTAGAACCCTTATTGTGATACTTAGAACCCTCATTGTGATGCTTAGAATTCTCATAGTGATGTAACGAAAGCCTGTTGTCTTGTTTAGATCCCTTATTGTGCTGCTTAGAAGCCTTATTGTGATGCTTAGAACCCTCATTGTGATGCTTAGAACCCTCATTGTGATGTAACGAAAGCTTATTGTGGTGTTGAGATCCTGTATTGTGATGTTTAGAAGCCTTATTTGCTGCTTAGAACCCTTATTGTGATACGTAGAACCCTTATTGTGATGCTTAGAACCCTCATCGTGATGCTTAGAACCCTCATTGTGATGCTTAGAACCCTCATTGTGATGTAACGAAAGCTTATTGTGGTGTTTAGATCCTTTATTGTGCTGCTTAGATCCTTTATTGTGCTGCTTAGAAGCCTTTTTGTGATGCTTACAATCCTTATTGTGATGCGTAGAACCCTTATTGTGCTGCTTAGAAACCTCATTGTGATGCAATGAAAGCTTATTGTGGTGTTTAGATCCTTTATTGTGCTGCTTAGAAGCCTTTTTGTGATGCTTACATCCTTTATTGTGCTGCTTAGAACCCTTATTGTGCTGCTTAGAACCCTTATTGTGATGTTTAGAACCTCTCCTGATGTTCAGATGTTCAAAACTCTTCTTTCTTGTCAGGTTTCCAATTGAAATGCATGTTATTAACCTCAACCTTTTCCTCTTTTAACTGTTTTCTTTTTTTCCAACTGATAATCTTTTTATTTTTTTTGTTCTGTGAAGGTTTGTCTATTTTTGTGATCTGTTTGGTTTTACATGTTCCCATCGTAATCGGCCAATCAAATTTCTCCAAGTGTTTTATCCAATTGTCGAGTACTCAAAAAGTTAGTTGGCCCTGTTGTTCTAATCATTCATATCGACTGACCTTTCATGCTTGGTCATTACTACACTCCTCTTCTCAGGTGAAGCTAACTTGGTGGTGGTTCACGTCGAGAAGCTCTGTGAATCTGGAGTCCCACCTGAGGACATAGCTGTCATAACACCCTACAACCTACAGGTAAAGTATTGTCGTCTGTCCTCGTCATCATGTCTCGAGGCTCTGTGAGTCTGGAGTCCCACCTGAGGACATAGCTACTGTTAACAACGACGAAGCATTCGTGAGGGTTCCGCGGGCCGGTGCTTCCATCGGTCCACAACCTAACTTCCGATAAAAAACCCCCGTATCTGTCGGCTTTTGTAAATTGGTAAAATACTGGACTGAGGTTTACAGTATCCATACCTGGTAAATGGTTACCTCCTAGAGTGTGTTTGTGTAAGAATTTTGGTATTTGCTGACTACAGCGGGATAGGAATACTCCCCAGGGAGCAGATATTGCATCTAATGACCATGGTAATAGTATGCAAAACAACTGTGCCTAGGAATAGGTGGTTGTTTAGATAGATGGCACATTATAAATGCTGATGACAATTCATCCATTTATCATCTTTCCAAACAATATGAAGATGGAACGTGTAAAACAGAATTTTGGCACTTGATGGAGATCGTAGGAATTTGCCATACCTCACTCGAACCGGCGAGTATGACATATCCTTGGGTCGCCAAGGGTCAAACGTCTATGGTAGGTCTGGGAGGGGGGGGAAATTGCACCGGCTTGTTTGGCCGTACGACGTTTCGGTTGTTAATTCCTGGAATGGACTCGTCCAGCTCCACCGCCGTTCTTTTCAATCTCCCGCCAGGTGGAACTGCTGCGGCAGCGTTTGTCCGCAAAGTACCCGAGGCTGGAGGTCAAGTCCGTGGACGGCTTCCAGGGGCGGGAGAAGGAAGCCGTGGTGATGTCGCTGGTGCGGTCCAATGGCCACGGTAATAGCTCCCTCTCCGTCTGCAATGTATAATGCGCGAGAGGGGACTGCACGCTAGGCCCCCAAATTTCAACATTTCGAAAGTATGAACGTAGTTTCGGTCTTGACCTTTGAGTTGTTAATGAGATTGCTTTTCAAATTGTTTTCAAATCATGTGGTGTTTTATCTCCCATATTTTCTTTCAAGAACGATACCAGCACCAAACAGACACCTTTTGCATAATTTTGTTGCGTAGAGTCTTACTTGCATTGCATAATGTTTGTAGCTTCTTGCTATATATATATATATATATATATAACCTTACAGCTGTTGTAAACGACCAAAGATATGGCTGTTATGAAAAAATAGCATTTCAAGGAGGCAGAGTAATTTGAGGCAAGATCCGCTGGGACCGACGGAGGATAGAAACGCTATTCCGAAGCTTCAGATAAATTGCCAAAAAGTACATTTTCTGCAACTTTTTCACTTGCTTGTCGAATACGGCCTGCAGATAATTATACGTCGAACGCCATCGTCATCGTCAACCAAAAACGTTCTCTCTGTTTCCGCCTCCCCCATAAAAAACCACACCGTTCCTTTCTGAATCGCACGTCCGTCCGTTCCTCTCTGAACTAAAAAACTTTCTACCCGTTCCCGTTCTTCGCTAATCCGGGTCGACGCAGGAGAGGTGGGGTTCTTAGCCGAGGATCGCAGGATGAACGTAGCCGTGACCAGGGCCCGGCGCCATTTCTGCCTCGTCTGCGACTCCCGGACCGTCGGCCGCCACGCCTTCCTCGGGGGTCTACTGGAGCACATGTACAGCCGGGGAGAGGTTCGCAGCGCTTTCGAATACACCCAGGGTGGGTTAGATTACGATTATTTTAGTTTATCAATTACAAATAGATAAAATGGTAGCCTCTGGCCACAGCTATGTTTATTTTGCCAAATTTTGTCGAAAGATCTTTTTCTCGTGAGAAATGTGTGCCTTTCTCGTGAGGAATTTCTCGTGAGAATATCCATTTCTCGCGAGAAATTTCTTTCGTGAATATCCATTTCTCACGAGAAATTTCTCGCGAGAATATCCATTTCTCACGAGAAATTTCTTTCGTGAATATCCATTTCTCGTGAGAAATTTCTCGCGAGAAATTCCTCGTGTAATTCACATGAAAACTACGTTTATTGGAAGAACCTCATTGGGATCCGGGAGGGGGAATTCGAATTGAAACGACTTGCATGATTTGAATTCCTTAACGTCCCGGAGTCTACGTTATACCAGCGACCTGAACGGCAACGAGAGGCCGTTAACTACCCCACCAGGGCCCTCCCTCCTCCACTTAATTTGTTAACTAAGCTTGAGCTGAACTGGTCAGTTGCCGGTGACCTTGTGAACAATCGACTAGTGCGCACTCTGTCGTTATTATCAACCTGCTACATGAACGAGATGTAAACTCCCCAATGACTCTGGCTCTGACGCTGTTTTTTTTGTTTCAATGGATTTAGTGTAGGGGGTAGGGGGAGATTTGGAGGAAGATTTAGCTTGCTGCTAACAATTTCGAAGGACACGTTCCCGAAATGGGTCCGAAAAATATTAGTCGATTTTTGTCTCCAAGCAGAAGTCGATGAGTTGTCGGCGCGGCATCCTCTTCCGGATCGCTGGCTGGGAAACCGACCTTTGCACTCTCAGAGGAGGAGTGAAAGCGATGGTAACAACATTCCCGCGGCCAAAGTCGAGGCCGGTGGTAAAAGTGTCAAGATGAAGCAAAAGCCGGCCAAAGGGTCGAAAGCTCCTCCTCGAAAGATCGTCAGGGAGCACGAAGATATTCGTGGCGAATACGAGGCGGAGTTGGGAGAATTTTTGAAAGCCTCCGAACGGAATACGTTGAGTTTTCCCTCCAGTCTCAGCTCCAAGGACCGTTTCCTTATTCATGAGGTAAGTGGAAGGTGGATATTTTTGGGGGGGTTTCGGAAGGAAACCGTGTTCGACCATGAATTGGTTTGATGTCAGCGTTGATATGAAGGGATTACGCATTCTTGAACCTGCGTCGTCTGCATGGAGTCCTTGTACGTCAGAGTCGAGTTCACATTTGAATGTGCGTCGTTAATGTTAGGTCAATTACTACTAAATTTGTTGTGCACTAAGCCATGGATAGTCGATTGATTCATAAGATGCGACAATGATTCAAGCAAGCAAATGTTCTCTGACTGTGAACGAAAACAGCATTTGATAATAATGGTCAAGTTTTAAGCGAATACCGTGCAATGGGCAGTAGCGATCCATGCGAAGGCTCGGGTAAAACTTATTGAACTATGCATGGAGATCAGATGTCCACACTTGCAGTATGCATGTGTAGCCTAAAACCAGGAACACTTTGAGTTAATCTAAGTAAAAATATCTTGTACATCCTGTGTAATTAATAATGTGTACTGGACAAACCAAACTTTCATGCTATGTTAAAAGTAATGCCCTCCAATTACATGTACATGATGTTTATAGTTTTGCAGTTTGACCAAAGGTTTTTGGGAAATATTCCTCTAAATGATGGTAGTTTTTCATTTGTTCAATTCTAATGCTAAACTAATCCTTAAATCCTTAAAAACAAATGCACTGCCTGACATAAAAGAGCCCAGGCTCTTCTGGTCAATCTTTAACCACATCTACTTGTCTTGGCAATAACAAAGTACACTGAACCTGGTCACCAAGGCCACAGATGCTGACAGGCTGTGGCTTTTGTTTGCTTTATCAATTAGTGGAGACCTTCATGTTACTTAACTTTGTGTTGCTGGTGAAAGGTGTTCCTCTGGTTTAGCATTAATTCGGCGGTCTTATCGACACTACAATTCAAAGGGAATGTTTCCAGAATGGTTTTGTAGCAGTCATCAGTCAGTGGTGAATGCTCATAAGAGTTGGTATAAGAACAAGAGGTCAAAACCGGGGGTCAAAATAAGAAAGCTTTGTATGGGCTACCTCTCTGAAGGACTTCAGCAGTTGCATGGTGTGATCAAAAAATATGTTGAATATTTACAAGCATTTCTCCGATTTAGCTCTAGGTATTATTCTTCTTCTTCTTATGTCTCTAATAAATTACTTTCTGTCGTTTTTTGTGTTTGTCATCACGAAGCTGTGTGACGAGATGAAGTTGCACCACAAAAGCAGCGGAGAAGGTGATGATCGGTACGTCATCGTCAGCAGGGAGCCCATCGTTACCGTTAAATCAGATACGGGCCTCCCGCGGGGAGAGCCAAGAACAGAGGGACGAAAAAAACATGGCGTCGTCGAAGCATTGCAGGGGGTAGCTTTGAGAAATTCGTTCGACGAAATGGCCATTCTAAATCCAGAAGCCGACTGTGACATTGCTGCGGTGCACGGCGGGAGTGAACTGCATGATGGGATAGACGGCCAAACCACGCAATGGGACTCGAAAGGCGAGGCTAGCGGTAGGACGTCAAACGGTACCGCGGATGTCAGGCGGGTCGATCCTGTGCAGAATGCCATCAGACCGCAAGCAGCCGGTAGCGGCAAGAGGTGTGGTACTTGTAACAAGCGCACGCCACCTGGAAATCTGTTCCTTCACGGCATTCAGTGCGAAAAACTGACGGGGGAGGAGAAGGCTGCGAGGGGCCGAGGGCCGCTTCGGGGGAGAATGGACAAGTCCAAGCAGAAGAACCGCCTGGAGAATACGGTGGAGACCGACCCGGATAAACTCATCCAGCTTGCCAAGCGCCAGGACAGCTCGTGCAATTTCCGAAAATGCAAAGAGAACGTGTCGCTGCTTGGCCAACTCTGCGGGTTTTGTGCCAGGAGGTACTGCCTGTCTCACCACATGCCGGAGGTCCACGGTTGCGGGGAATTGGCGAAGGCCAGCGCCATCAAAGCTAGGAGGGCAGACGCTGCTGGTAGCGGGCAAAACCGGAAGAAACCGGACGAGGTACGGAGGGTTAACCTTCAACGGAGACTGAATTCAAAATTGTCAGACATGGAGAAAAACAGGCAGCGGAAAATCAAGACGAAATAAGTTACAGACTTGGATGGTTATGGATAGGGTAACTTGTATATGTAATTTATAACATGGTCCTCTTGAGCTAAAATTAATATTAAAGTAAATAAAATATTAAAAAAGTAAGGAAAGTATATTTTTATAGTATATTTCTTTGTGCACCTGTCAATTTGTAAGATGGACCATGGGACCTCCGTGAGAGGCGTGTTGTAGACTCTACAAACGACCATTCAGTACATTGTACCCGGTATGGTACACCGTAATGTCAGTCCGCGCAATTCCCCATCTGAGGAGCATCAAATGAGATGACGCTGGCGTGTTTAATGGTACACTAATATATGTCACGTCTCATAGTCAGCGGGAGAAATATGCACCCGTCTATTGTTAGGTGAACCATGAGACCCCCCCCCCCCTCCAGAAGAGGTGCATCTTGGTTGAATCGAGTACCAAGAAATTGATGGTGCGCGGTCCGTAAATGCAAATTATTATTAATGACTACCAGAGCTTGCATCATAGATTCGATTCATGCCTCGTAAGGTCAGTTCAAATCCACACCAATGAATGGTCCATGCAGTTCACCATCTTCTTCATGTATTTCTTTCGTTGTGTAACTTGAAGAGATTTCTTTTCGGTTATAACAACCTGTTTTCTGCTTTAAACCTAGCTATTGACATTTATCTTATCAATCTTCTTATTTGTGGGTATATCTCCTGTTTTTCCAGCTGATTTTCTAATCTCATAGAGGTCATAATTATGAAATAGAAAAGAAGAAATCATTTAATGCCATAGTAACAAATTCATGTTTTTTGTCACGCCTAAAGAAAAAAAGGAATATTTACGGAGAGACAATGTAGGGTTTCTAGGGTTCACGATTACAAGCTTTTGGAAGGTTTGCAGTGAGTCTCCTCCACTTTTACTTTAATTGATTTAATTTATATTATCACATTATGATTATGTAATCATAATCTAGTTTTGTATTATACCATTAATGGTTGAAATAAAGTTGAAAGAATTGGAAATTTAGGCTACATACCTAGATTTGAAAATCTTTAAAAGGTCACAGGTTTTCAGACATCAGGGCTGTTAGACACTAAAATCTACACAAAGCCCACAGAAACCTTCCAATACCTCGACAGAAACTCTACACTCCCCCTCGGCACTTTTAAAGGGGAAGTACTGAGATATGCACGTCTGCAAAAACGAGACCGATTTCTTGGAAAAAAAGAAACGCGTTTAAGGAGAAACTAATGCTTCGTATCTATAAGGAAGATGAAATTGCTACCGCCACAAAACGGCATATCATTCGAAACTCGAAAGCAATACATAGCGAACAAAACGCACACTAAAAGACCACCTTATAGATTTCAAACTAATCTACACACCTCAGTGTGAAAACCCAGCTTCTAAAACAGGCTCTTTTAAAGCACTGGCAACTGTTAGCGGAACACCAGCTCCTGTCCAACCTTTTCCCCGACCAACCTATCATTGCCTATAAAAAGGCTCCAAATCTGAAAGATTTACTTGTCAAATCAAGGTTTCCCAACGATCGAGAAACAGTTGAAACACGAAAGGTCACCACGAAATTTTGCTAGATGCATTAATCTGCACTTTGAGAACGATACCATAGCCGAATATGAAATCTTACGGCATTACCACTGATGAAGCTCCGCCATTAGAGCATGAGAGCAGAAACCGGTCTAGTTGGTCGAAAGAACCATCTTACTATTCGTTTTACTGATTAAAAAGTGAACTCATTAACGTTAGCGGATTTTGTTTCTTTTCATGAGGGCATGCTATAAGTTCATGACTCGGGCTCTCCGTGCTTCGGTTCATCACGCCAGTGTGACGTCAGATAGCGCACCGGGTATATGACCCCCTGACCCACCCGCCTCGTACGCCTGTGTGTGAAAGGTCATAAGGTTGTACACGTGAATTTGCCCGCTAGTGTACGTGGCTACTACCAATTTCAACTCTCCACTTTCGGTCCTGGCTACGGTCGCACTCTTCGCATCGTTGTCCACCTGACGAATTGTTAGAGGGCGTCCTTCCAAGGTAGACTGCATGATCATTTTATGCATCCTGCCAGATACGTTACACTCCCATAGTATGTATAAGTAACCCTTGGGATCGCTACACACATTCCGCGGGGCGCACTGTAGCCCGTTGACTCTCGGACAAAGAAAGTTCCCCAGGAGTTTGCCTTGCATGTCATAGGTTGAAACGTTTCGACCCCAGAGGTCACAGATTACGACTTTATCATCAACTACGCATATATCGGTTATGCCTTTGGTCGTACAAGGAAGCGCCAAAGTATGACTGTGTTCCAAGTCCATGTTTAGAACCTCTACTGTGGGGATCCCTGCGACCACTGTGGATCGATTCTGAACGACACTGCCTACGAATATCTGCTCCCGCGCATGATCAACCGCTACACACGTGACCCAGTTCCCCGGCGACCAATCCTCGATCAGTTCGTCTAGGTTTCTTTTGACGTAACTGCCGTCCGCCATGTCGAATATTCCAACTTCTGCACGATAGCACGCCGTGACGATTCTCGAATCCGTCAGCGAGGTCACGACCCGTCTCGGCCTTTTGACTCCCGCCAGAAATTCTCTCTGCCGGACCACAGATCCGTCGATGGTGGTTTCCACGATAGCAGATGACGCATCGTCTTCCGAGTAGATGCTTAAAAATAGTCGACCACCCTTTGAAGATGTGATGCTGCAAACGTATCCCTCCCTCCTCGTTACCCCTCTCAGCGTTAATCTAGATTCTACGGAAGCCTTCACGTGAACGACACCGAAGCAGTCTTTACCCTCAGATGGTGAAATTATCATACCCACCTCTGTCAGGTGCCCGATTTCACCGAAAGAAGCCCTGCCCTGCTGGGTGACGTATTCGATGACGTCACAAATAGATTCCAACCCTTTTGCGGAATTCGTGCAAACGTCGTTATAATTGCACAGCAGGTAACTAATCGCTGTAGACTTCGACCCGGTGTAACGCATTATCCAGTTTGCGTAGTCTTTGTCAAGCCGATCCAGTCGTTCAGATTGCGAATTAATCAAGTCCGATAGATAGGCAATGATCGCACCTCTCTGAGCGGTGATACTCTGCTCTATGTCGGTGTTAATTACCTCGTGATTATTCATAGTCTCGTGGTTATTCATGACCTCATGGTTATTCATAGCGGTTTCCTTCCGACGGGGCTCGCAAGAACTAGATGCAATAACGTCTATCTCGGTCAGTAAAGACTTGGCGGTCTTCTCCACGTTTCTGGAAAACAGTCTTGCCTTCTCTACGTTCCTTCGAAATGTATTGACATGCTCGTCCATATCTTGTAACCTTTTATTCAACTTATTACTTCTATCGACCATACTACTCGAATCTTCCAAAGAATGACTAACAGACCCACATACATCACACAGACCGACATCGTGACAAGTTTTGCGTCCTAATTTAATTAACATCTCTGGATGGTTCCTGCATCTTTTGGTGTTCTTTAGACCATCTAGGCTTTGGAATCCATGTGCTGTAAATTCTGCAAAGTTATGGATATGCATAATACTCTGTCGTCGGTCTTTCGCCACGCCCCCAAGTGGATGACAACGGGCACATTCCTCCCTCGGGAAACGGCAGCAGTAACCATGATCCCAGGTACATTCTACGCAGGGAATTCTAGTGGCAGCTCCCTGGTCTGCGCATACACAACATCGTTGTACGTTGTCACGTTTTACTGAACTTTTCCTATCTTCGCAGAAGTCGATCAACTGTTTCGTAAAGTAGTCAACTTTGAGGGATTTCACTTTGTTGGTATTTGCACGCTCCCTGCAGATCGGGCATTTGACCAGTTCGGAGTTGGCGAACGAACATACGCGACCCAAGCAGTCTTGGCAGAAACGATGTAGACACGGCAACTGTTTAGGACTCTTCAGTAGATCGAAGCAGATGTTACAACGGAAAAATTCCCTCTCCAGATCTTCTATGAAATCTACCAAAAGCGCCATCTTTTTCTATCTGAAGACTGAGAAAAAACAAAAACAATATGGAAACTTGATGGTGTGGAATGACGATTAAGCCTACTGCATACGCGCCCGTCTATTGTTAGGTGAACCATGAGACCCCCCCCCCCCTCCTGGAAGAGGTGCATCTTGGTTGAATCGAGTACCAAGAGGACTAAATTTGGGGGCCCTGTTGCCCTACATGGCCATGAGCCACGTGGTACTCGATAGCACAATGATCTCTTTGTCTATTGTGACTGTGATAGATTGGTGTCGGGAAGTGGTGGACATTTGCAGCTCCGGATCTTCTATGAAATCTACCAACAGCGCCATCTTATATCAGAAGGCAGTGAGAAGAACGTTCGGCGTCGGATTGCGACGTTAATTTGCTGTTCATTGAGGAAGATGCAGTGATGAATATGCAGTGGCGGTATTTTGGAATATGTCAGTGAAGAGGAAGAGGGCGTAGATGTTTTCTGAAGGTCACATGCAAATGAAAGGGTAATGAATTTTGTGACATTGTTATGCATTGTTGATAATCTGTGAAACTGCGCCTGTGGATCCACGCCTCTCGATTCACGCCCTTCATCCAGACCACCCTGGATCCGTCT